>ML778966.1:1253788-1274791 GCA_009831015.1 Picea engelmannii
CCCCTCCCTCATGTCACATCACCTCAAGGGGTCTGATCAAGTGGCATTAGGAGGGACACTTGTCACCCCCTAGTGAAATCGGAACCCCCCTCCCAATACCACTTACCACCTTAGGGGGGTCTAAAAACCACCTTCCCCCTGCAAAACCACTCACCCAAAAAACTCAAAACCGTTATTTTTCCAGTTTCAACTAGTAGACTTCTCGGAAGGATTCCAGGGAAATGGGAAGGAATTTGGAAAAATTGAGAGAGGTTTTCTCCGTAACGGGATGAATAAAAAAAACCTCTATTAGTTTTTGCACAGGTGCTAGAAGCTGGGAGAATCGAAGCCATCATTGAGCCGCATTTTGTAGCTTTTCACTTTTTCCTATTTCAGTCCTGATTGTGCGAGAGATGTTTCAGTGAATTGAAGATGAATTTGGATAAAACAAAAGATTTGTTTGTCCAGTACATACTCGTATACAATAACCTATTTAATTTTATACACAGGTGTTAGCGTTGAGGAGAAACAAACGTCTGAGTTGACCCCTTTTTTCAGCAGTTTCGGCTCGTCTTTCATGGCAGACAGTTCAAGATTTGCAGGGATTCGTTTCTATTTTTGGATGAGGTGGTTGAATTCGACCTCCTAAGATTGAGGGGTGATATTTTCTATATATTCATGCAATTTTAATGCAAAAAGGGTTGTTGATCAGTTGGGGACCATGATTCAATTATTTGTAAAATAGCTCACAGAGCCTCTTTAAATCAAATTTCAGTGATACTAGTCAAGATTTTCAGGATTACTGTGGCATATATTTTTGGTGAAGTGTCTCTTCTATAATATCTTTTCCCTGTCACATACTCCTTTCTTTCTGAATTATTCAACAAAATATTACGATCAGAATTTGTTTTAAAATACACTCTGTTTCTGGTTGTGGATAATTTTTGTGTTTTCTACTAGATGGTTAGTTTCAGAATTCTTAATTGTTCTGATACGATCCTCTTTCCTCACCTTTTCTTTCATATCATATAACAATTTCAAATAATCCAACAAGGTGCCTATCTTTCCCTATGAGTTTTAGAAACTGTCTTGATTGGATCAGGCCTCTTTGACTCCATTGCCCATGGACTTCCTTTCTTGTTCCATCCAAACAATTTAAAAAAAAAAAACCAAACTTATGTACTGTAATAGCTAGCCTAAGATCCATTTTCAAACAAATCTAAATCTGGTAGAGAGATCCCTCTTTGAATCTTGGAGGGCTAGATCCCTTACTTGAAGCGGTTTGATGTTACCTCAGTGATTGCCTCCACAACCTTGGGAAAATTACAGAGTGCTAATAGACTGCATAGTTTTTTTGGATGATAGAGGCGAAAGATTGGCTATGGATTGTATTCATTTAGGTTCTATCATCATTCCATTTTTTGATACTATAAAGCCAGGTAGCTTACCCTGATCAACAACAAATATCGATTTTTTGGGATTCAATGAAATGTCATACTTACGACAACATTCCAATACACTCCTAAGGTGACATAAGAGATATATTTTATTTTTCAAAAAGATGGTTACATCATCCAAATAAACAACCACCAACTAATTTATATGCCCATGAAAATCTATATCCATGGCCCTTTGGAAAGTGACTCTGACATTAATTAAACCGAAAGGCATTTTATGATAAGTGTAAGTTCCCGAAGGGTTTTGGAATGTAGTTTTAAGATGATCTGATGGAGACATCAGGACTTGGTTGTATCCCAAAAAATCATCCAATAAGGATAGTCTTTCATTACTAGATACTTGTTGTAAGATCTGTTCCATGGGTGGAATGGGGTAATTATCTTTATCAGAGGCTCGATTTAAGTTGCATAAATTGACACAAAGTCGTATTTCCCCATTCTTCTTCCTTACGAGGACTAGATTAAACACCCATTGGGTATGTCAAACACGAAAAATAATCTTTGTTGTCAACAACTTTTTCAATTCTTTCTTGAATGTAGGTTCTAATTTTGGGTGCATCTTTCTTCGTTTTTGTTGGAACGGTTGGGCTTGAGGTTTCATGGGAATTACATGTTGTATTATATTTGGATCGAACATTTTCAAATCTTTATAATTCCAAGGGAACACATATTTAAATTCTTTAAACAATTTAATAAATGTTGACTTTTCTTGTTGTGTGTACCCTAAGCCTAGATTGATGTTATGGGGTTAATCATGTGTTCCTAAATTTAATGTTTCATATTGTAGTGATGAACTATTCATTTTATAATTAACCACTCCCTTAAATTTGTCGTGTAAATAATCAAACTTTTCCAATATAATGACAAATTTAGGGATCAAATTTACCATGTGAGATGAGCTCTCAGCTGATCGTGAATCAGATATTACCATAAAATCGTGAAGATTTTCATCGTGAGTATTTTCATCAATCACAACACCTTGAAAAGTATCTTCCATATGAAAGAAATTTATGATATGTTGATCATCGTCAAACACTCGCCAATTAGTGATGTTATCCAGAATTGACAGCCTAAATATCAATTCAACATAAAATGAATTACAAGAGAAACCTTCAGTAGGCAATAATCTTGATGCTACATTTGCCAATAAATCTTCTTTGGAGTTACTAAATCTAGGAATAGAACTTATGTTAAAAGAAAAAAAATATATTAATCAAGTTCCATACCTCATTCTTGTAAATTTTTAGATGAGCATATACATAATGAATGACATTTTTTACCTGTTTGACTACAATTTCATAATCACCAAATGCAACCAAACATTTAACATCAAGTTCAATGGATTTCGTGTGTCCCTCCAAGAGAGATTCATATTCTACTGTATTATTTTTGCAATCAAATTCTAATCTACATGCAATGAATGTCTTATTTCCTTTGGGGTCTATCAATAAACAACCATCACTGGCTCCTTCACATGATTTAGACCCATCAAAGTACAAATACCAAATTTCATCATTCTCACAACTATGTACAATATTTACAATATGATTAGAGTTCATTACCTGAGTACATACCGATATTTCAGATTGTTGATTAGGGTCTACAATAGTATATATTTCAGCAACAAAATTTCCAAAGAAGGTACTCATAGATTGATTTTCTAATGCATCCACCCTTGGAACAAATGGTTTGTTTGGATCATTCAGATATGTAAATTTGTATTTTAGATAACTTTCCCTGTTGACCCTAAGTTTATTTAGATGACCATTGAGTGGTAACCATAGGCGAGACCAATCTGTGGAAAAATAACCATGAAGTTGTTCATACCAATCCCTTCTTAGGAACATTTCATACACTTATTGAATATCTATTATTACTATGTCGATCACCTCATGTACTTTCAGATTGGATGATAACCTGATTAAAACATATTTAAGCTCTCTAACCATCGTAACACTAGTTCTGTCTGGTTGAATGATTTTCATATCAAATGGTTTAACTTCAGCATTGATTTTTTTTGACAAACTGACAAAGGCATCACATTTGATAAAGCCCCAAATTCCACGATACAATTATGTACATTTCTATTAAATATTTCAAATGTTAATAGAAACGGTGGCATGTTAGACTTCTTTCCTGGTGTGGGAGAAGGATTTGGGGGTTGCTGATTTTTATCTGCTGCATCCGAGGGAATTTTATGTAGATTCACTATTCTTTTGCCTGGAACATCCTTCTTTTTCTTGTTGTTTTCAGGTACACTTTTGTCTAAAGAATCCTTCCTTTTGTTACTGCTATTTTCAGTTATTATTTTGTCTAGAGAATCTTTCTTTTTATTGTTATTGTTTTCAGGTATGCTTTGTAACAGTTTTTTTTGGATGTAAGGGAACCTAAGCAACTCTTAGATTGAAATACTTGTTTTTAATCTCTTAAAATCCTCAATAGGATCATAGTCTAGATCAAAGAAAGAGAAATTATTTGATGTTTTGACATGTTTCTCTTGTTTTGATGTTGCATTTTTTTTGCATCAGATGCAGATTTGTTTTGATCTTTAGGATTATCTTTACTATGAGTATAATAAGGATGTTTATTATTATGTATAGTTTCAAAGTTGGCTTGAAAAATGTTATCTGAAATTTTTCTAAAAGATGGAGGGGATGAATCTCCTTAATTAGGTGCTCCCTCATCCTCATTTTCTACATCATTTTTTTATTTAGCTGGGATATCAGAAGTATTATCATCTCCAGATAATAAGGATTTTATAGTGTGGTGTAATCCTTCTAAACTCATACCTTCAACTAGAGGGTTGTCTTATTTGGAGGATTTTGAGGTGGTCTTCTAAAAGGTGTTCAATAAATTCCTTTGCTAGAAGATCCTTCCTCTATGGCTCTTTTCAGATATACAACTTGGTTGGATAACTTTTGAAAGGATTTTTTCAAACTATACATATCTATGGATTCTTGGTCTTTCGTATTAGAAGGTGGTTTGGTAATAATTTGTATCTTCTTCTTGGAAGAAGAAGTTAATTCAGTTTCAGGATTTGTGTTATCATTCAAGATGAGCATGTCCTTTTCAGTGAGAACTGCTTCTTCAAAATCTTCTAACAGAGTATTATTTTTAGAACTTTTAACCCACATTGTTGTAGTATGATGTAAATATTAGAATAATAAGAAACAATCATATTTTTTACAGGCACAAAATCTACAAGGATCTTATTTTTTAGTGTAAGAAATATTTGGTTAAAATATTTAACCTTTTCTTTGGGATTCATTTTCATACTGTATAGCTCCATAACCAAGACTTCTGGAGATTTGTCATCTCTGAATTTTTCTAAGAAAAATGTTTCAAGTCTATCCCATGAAACAATTTTTTTAGGCCGTTGTGTGAAGTACCATATGGAGGAATTTCCTTCAAAGGTATATGGAAAAATCATGTATATGACATCTTCATGTTCTACATTTCTAAACCTAACAACCAAACTAGAATTTTTTATATGATCCTCAACTAACTATTTAGAATCGAGATCAAACTTAGGTAACCATTTTTCAGGATTCTTAGGTAAAGGATGTTGGGGTCCTGGTATGACAACACCATATTGGTTAAGTCAAGGCCTAGCGGGAATATTTTGATTAGCAATCAAAGCTGGAGTCTATGAGTTATTTGAAGTTTGATATTGTTCAGAAGATGAAATTTCTTCATCAGAAGATTCTCCTCTGAAATAATATGGAGAAGGGTCGGGTGGTGAAGGAGGAAGACCAGATCCCCCAACACTTAGAATAAGTGTTTCAGATGGGTTAGCAAAAATGTTGTGAAACGTGCAATTTTGTGTACAAGTAACAAGAATATTTTCCTGTTGACCATAAAAGTTAAGAGGTTTATGCAATTGGTCACCCAACTTCCTGAGTCTGGCCAAGGTATCTTGGGTTCTTAGTACTGATTGAAGAGAATTCTAGATAATCTCATGTACATCAAGTCCCTGAGAATTTGGTTCGACAAGAATATATTGAGAATGTGGTTTGAGTGGAATAACACACTAGTTTTCAGACATAGTGGTTGTATTGGGTACAACAGTGGAGTCTAAGCGAATATGAGCTATAAATGGAGAGTGATTATGAGGAGGTGTCTTTCAACCTCTTTGTGCCATTAATATCTTTCAGGCCCTCCTTCTAGTGCCATTTGTTGACGGGAATATGTGAACACACCATCAACTATGAGGGAATTCCTGGTCCGAGGTTTTCTAAGTAACCTAAGTCATTTGTGATGACTCACCCTGACGGGTTTTATGGCTCCATTGGTTGATAAAGGGATATAATCTAAACTATAAAAATAAAATAACTAACCAATTATATACTATGTACATTTATGTTCTATATATACAAAGTATACAAATATACAGATTGCAATATTTGCGAAAAACCTTGGAAACTAAGTTTATACAAGAGAACTAAATCTCAAGCAAAATGTAAATAGATCTAAGATAAATTACTAATCTACTTTTACCTTTGAAAAGAAAAGAAAATATTGAAATCAAATGATAATGTTTTGACTTAAATAAGAAAATTATTTAAGCTTAAAGGTGAATCTACTATCACAAAGAAAATACAAAATTAAATAATAAAAGAAAAAAAAAATACTAACCTAAAACTAGCTAGTATTAAAAGAAAAACTGTGTATGTGCCTTCTCGTACCCTGCAACCTTCCTGTTAAGAGAAATATATAACAAATAGTTGTATAATTATAAGACTATGGAAATTCCAAGAGAAAGTCACTTCAATTTGACAATTAATATCTCATTCATAATAAAGAAAGCACAACTTTTGTATCGCTAATCTCTGGTGAGGATATAAATGACCATTTACAATAAGAAATAATTTTCCATTGGACAAATAGATCTATGCAAACTCAAAGCATAATAAAAAAATTCAATACATTTCAAGATTTGCATCAAAATGATAAAATCACATGAGACTATCCGATTTAAAATCATGGACTATTAAAAGATTGAAATAATTAATGTACAGTTGATAATAATTAACCATGTATTGATAAAACATACTAAATATAATTTTAATCAATTCATAATCAATTACTTTGGAGAATATAAATCATAATACCAAGATATTATAATGCAAATCAAACTCTTTAACTTGCAGGATGAAAGCCTTAGTTAAAGCACGATTCTATTTTCTTCAATAAAATATTCAGTAGTCCATCTCCCAAAATTTTCACCATGTTTGATATCAAAGCTAACTAAGTATTTAAACACCACAATGATCTACTTCTCATATACACAATATAGAGGTAAATATTAAAAAATAGAGTTTTTTTAAAACCACTTGCTAACCTGAGTTTATAACAATAATGTTTACAACAACTTATAAAAGTTTTCTATAACAATCAATCAAAAAAACATTTTTAATTGTTTGAAATCGATCCTACTTTTTAAACAAAAATACTTCATGGTTCTTATTTAAGAAAGCATCGAATAGATCATCTTGTCGTTCCTTTTTGAGACCTGAAAATAAAATTAAAATCACATTAACTAAATTAAGACAAGCTATAGAATCTTTGATTATATAGCTAGTCTAAAAACAATGCAAGAACTAATGCTTAACAAAAACAAATCAAATAGAAATAAAAACATAGATTTATTTACCCAAATTAAACATTGGAAAATGAATATTTGTGCATATCTGATCTCATAATAGCATTGAAATTTGTTGACTTCTTAATAATAGTATCTCCATATTTCTTGGGTTTCTTGTTTTCCCGAGGAACACTTTGTCGTGTTTCAAACCTCAACTCCCTATTGTCTCTTTCGAGTTCCCTATTCTGCCTCATAACATGGTTCAGGCACATTTGCAAATATGGGATGTCTGTGTAATACCTTTGGGCCCATGTTAAGCATTCATGACAACTGTAAATGTATTAAACCTGCAAAGAATAGATCTAGCTAGAAATTACTACACACATTTGTAGAGAGAAATTGAGAAAGAAGAAGCAAGATAGAAAGAATGGAAGAATTCTCATTAATCATATTCCACACTCAAAGAGTGAATAATTTACAATATATATAGATTAAATGAGTAACTAATGAGACATAGTGGTAGTCTAGATTGATCTGGACACACACCAATAGTTACAAGAGTAAACTTTCACATAGTTTACTCTCTCAGACAGTTACATGAGTGAACTACCACCTAGCTGAGTTAACTAGTCAACTAGTCTTTAGTTAACTAACTGAACAAAGAGTAGTGAGTTGGTAATGATCTCAATTTTTCATGGTGACAAAACCAATGCAACATCTAAACTCAACTCAACTAGTCAAACTGAAGTGTCAACTGAAAGAGAATATTCTCCAAGTGGAATATTCTCCCCTAAAATATAGGAGATTGGATAATGACTAATTATGACTAATAAACAAGGAATAACCTTAGGAAAAATAAATCATAGGTGTGTGTGAAGTAACTCCAACACCCCCTCTGAACATCACTATGGTGAAAATAAAGAATGGGTCCCGGCTACGAGGCCATGTTAGGTACCCAAATACAAAAGATACACTGAACTAAACGAGGAAAGAGGGAAAAACTCATGGGAACAAAACTCCCCCTCAAATTACAACGCATAAAATAAAAAATGATAAGGAACAAAAGGCAGTTTCTAAGAAGCGGTGTCCTTCACTCCAAGAAGACCTCGCAACTGTGCAAGTTTGTGCTCTTTGAAGTTTTTGTTGAATATGTAGATGTATGCACGGATATGATGAATTATATGCATAATTGATATTTCCACACATATCCACTTTATCTTCTTGTAATGAATAATATCCAAATAAATTTTAGATGAAATTTTGAAAACCGTGTGGCCGTTTCCAGAAAAATGTTGAAATTTGTTGATTTTAAAATGATCATAACTTCACTTTCCGAACTCCGTTTCGAACGATTTTTTTTTGAAATTGGATATTTTCCCGAGAGGAATTCAAATATCCAATTTGTTTCTACAAAGTTTTCTCAGAAAATATCAAAACGGCGTCTGATGTGTGCGGCTCCCATTTTGACCCCTGAGATGCATGCATAGTGCATGCAAAAGTGTCTGCATATGACTCCTGAGATGCATGCCATATATATTCCACATGAATTTCATAAAAAAATCTGAAATGGAGTAGACAATATCTTCAATTAATGGAATACTAATTTCTGCAAAAACATTTGTAGAAGACTCTTCATAATAAGAGGCATGATCTTCTGATGGCTTCTCTTCTAGATCTATCTGTTTGACCTCCTGCATGAAATCTTCACAATATTATTTATTCCCAAATAGCACCTCCAATCTGGTCCATAATTCATTTGCAGTTGATCCTTGTGATTCTTCATATACTTGATGTAAAAGTTTGGGAGAAACAGACATGTCGATACTTCCTATGGCCATATCTTGTCTATTGAGAAAATCATTTTTCTCATCGACAGAATCAGGCTCTACCTCCATTTCCATGGTTATTTGGTACAAACCTCTGCCTCTAAGATGAAGCAGAATTTTTGGCTTCCATTCCAAATAGTTATGAGGCGTGAGAAGTATTTCCGACGAATAATCCATCTTTTTGTTGTCTTCAATCTTTTGTACCTGTAAAAAATGATTTGGTGTAGCTTTTGCTTAGCAGTCCATCGGATATGATATCATGTAAATGTGTTGAACCTGCACATAATAGATCTAGCTAGAAAATACTACAAACATTTGTAGAGAGAAATTGAGAAAGAAGAAGCAAGATAGAAAGAATGGAAGAATTCTCATTAATTGTATTCCACACTCAAAGAGTGAATAATTTACAATATATATAGAATAAATGAGTAACTAATGAGCCATAGTGAAGGTCTAGATTGATATGGACACACATGATCAGTTACAAGAGTAAACTTCCACATAGTCTAGTCTCTCAGGCAGTTACAGGAGTGAACTGCCACCTAGCTGAGTTAACTAGTCAACTAGTCTTCAGTTAACTGACTGAACAAAGAGTAGTGAGTTAGTGATGATCTCAATGTTGCATGGTGAAAAAAACAATGCAACATCTAAAATCAACTCAACTAGTCAAATTGAAGTGTCAACTGAAAGAGAATATTCTCCAGGTGGAATATTCTCCCCTAAAATATAGGAGACTGGATAATGACTAATTATGACTAATAAACAAGGAATAACCTTAGGAAAAATAAATCCTAGGTGTGTGTGAAGTAACTGCACGGATCTGATGAAGTATATGAATCATTGATATTTCCACACATATTCACTTTATCTTCTTGTAATGAATAATATCCAAATAAATTTTGGATGAAATTTTGAAAACCATACGGCCGTTTCCGGAAAAGCGCTGAAATTTTGTTGATTTTGAAACGATCATAACTTCACTTTCCGGACTCTGTTTTGGACGATTATTTTTTTGAAATTGGATATTTTCCCAGGAGGAATTCAAATATCCAATTTTCTTCTACAAATTTGGCTTAGAAAATATCATAATGGAGTCTGATGTGCACGTCTCTCTTTTTGTCTTCTGACATGTATGCATGGTGCATGCAAAAGTGTCTACATGTGACTCGTGAGATGCATGCCATATATCTTCCATATGAATTTCAGAAAATAAATATGAAATGGAGTAGACATCATCTTCAATTAATGGAATACAAATTTATGTAGACACTTGTGTAGAAGGCTCTTCAAAATGAGATGATTTATCTTCCAGTGGCTTTTCTACATTCTATATCTTGTCAACATTTTCCATGCATTCTTCCTTATTCCTAAATAGAACCTCCAATATAGTCCATAATTCATTTGGAGTTTATCCTTGTGATTCTTTATATACTTGATGGAAAATTTCGGGAGAAACAGACATGCCGATACTTCCTATGGCCATATCTTGTCTATTGAGAAAGTCATTTTTCTCATTGATAGAATCAAGATATACTTCCATTTCCATGGTTATTTGGTATAAGCCTCTACTTCTTAGAAGAAGTAGAATCTTTGGCTTCCATTCCAAATAGTTATGAGGCATGAGAAGTATTTCCGGCAAATAATCCATCTTTTGTTGTCTTCAATATGTTGTACCTACAAAAAAATTTGGTGTAGATTTTGCTTAGAATTCCGTCAGCTCTGATACCATGTAAATGTGTTGAACCTGCACATAATAGATAGAGCTAGAAAATACTACACACATTTGCAGAGAGAAATTGAGAAAGAAGAAGCAAGATAGAAAGAATGGAAGAATTCTCATTAATCGTATTCCACACTCAAAGAGTGAATAATTTACAATATATATAGGATAAATGAGTAACTAATGAGCCATAGTGGTGGTCTATATTGATATGGACACACATCAGTAGTTACAAGAGTAAATTTCCACCTAGTCTAGTCTCTCGGGCAGTTATGGGAGTGAACTGCCACCTAGCTGAGTTAACTAGTCAACTAGTCTTCAATTAACTGACTGAACAAAGTGTAGTTTGTTGGTGATGATCCCAATGTTGCATGGTGACAAAACCAATGTAACATCTAAACTCAACTCAACTAGTCAAACTGAAGTGTCAATTGAAAGAGAATATTCTCCAGGTGGAATATTCTGCCACATAGGTTCCAAATTCAGGAGCGATTTTTGGTGGTCTGAGTGTGAAGATTTTTCTTGCAACAAGTTAGCCTTTAGATCAGCCTGAATTCCTGAGAATCCCTCACAGTCATGGTGGAATTGGGGAAAATTAGAAACAAATTCATATTGTGGATGAATATCCTCTACAAAGTCTAGGCTTGTACTTTCAACAGAGTTTTTATATTCTATCATAACCATTTGAATGTGATCATTCCTTTTTTTGTGCCTATTCCTTATCATTCTAGATAGGATGCAACCATTCCTTTTGTTTTTAAACTCGTCTTCATGTACCTCCTGCAAATTCGTAGTTTGTTTACCTTGTTCTTTATGTTTCTCCTTGACTGCTAGTATCATAGACTCTGATTGATCAACAACACTTAATGCATGATTCCTCAAATGAATGAGGATAGCTTCTAAGGGTTTCCTAGACACAAACCCATATGTTTTGGGCGTCAATCTAGCCATAGGAAAAGCCTCTATTTAGGCATTGGGTGATAAGATAGGGTCATAATGAATCTGAATATCAATTCGAAAATCATGAGGTGACTCCTTGGGAGAGAAAGGCTCTTCAGCAGCCTGCGTTAAATTGATGATAGGGTCATTTTGTTGTGGTATGAATTCATTTCTGACCAAAGAACCTTCCCAACTATCCCCTGTGCTAACTAGATGAAATTCGACCAAGATGTGAATTAGGTCATGATGAAACAAGTTGGTCTCAGGGTTAGGGCTTGGTCATTGATATAATTTAGACGTTTTTTGCAAGATTATATGTAAGTAGAAGGTCATGTTTAAATGAAACCCATGAAACACCATAAATGACCATATGTGAAAATAGAAAACTAGGTTGTAGCACCCTTCACGGGTAATGAACTGCTTAATTATCAATAATAGACTGTGTCAACTGGTGTTAAATAGTTCTAATGACATACCCTTTATGGGGTATTGTGACTTCTTGGAAGTCAACAAAGACTTCCATGAAATATTGGTTATCTTCATGTTTTTAAACCATTTGTCACGTTTCTAAGGAAGACACGTTGCCTTAGCAATGAATTCCTCCGTGACCTATAACTGAACATCCCCAATTCTATCTTTGGTGTCATCAAAATTCCTCGCAAACACTCTGTCCTCTTCTAAATTAAACCCATTAAATGAATAAACAAACCCTAACCAACCGACCTAGGAAATCCTACCCATCGCATCATCATGGGACAACAAGGTTTGCAGGGAATTTGTCTCTATCCTCACTATGCAAGCCATAAACTTAACATGGGTAAACCAGAAGACAAATAAATTATTTTTTTCAAGGGGAAAATGTTGTAATTGCAACATACCAAGCTCATAAACAAAAAAGGAGGTTGAACGAACATCCCTGACGATAAGAAAACACTTGAGGTTTTGAGGATGCTATACTATTATATCCCACTCCAAATTATGATTACCTCCTATAGACAAGAGGACATAGAGGTTCGAAACTAAGAAAACCATGTAAACCTCGAGGACTTCCATGAACTATGACCAAATTTCGAGGACATTAATGCCACATGGAGTAATGATTCATGTGATAGCCAAAAGATCAGGTCAGGGTAAGTAAGAATTACTAAACATCATGTCGTGATATGACAATGGTAGGCGTCAAAATGTTATGTCGAGACTGTTTAGAGAGGTAAATTTTTAAATGAACTCTACATCATTCATATCTATGATTTATTAATAGTTTTAATCAAGGATTTAGTTTAGGCTCGACACTTAATTTCATAAATTTGTTTAAATCAAACCCACACCTTTTAACATCGAAATTAGTTTCTAGGAAGTGAGCCTTACTTAGGTTGTTTAACATAATTCATAGACCTTCCATTAAGAACATAGTTCAAGGACCTTGTATTCAGACCTTAGATTAGTTAAATAAAACAAACAATATTATTTAATCCATGCAAAGGGATATTGTCACAAGAGTTTGATCAACGATTTGCACGAAAAGAAGCTTCAATTTCATGCTTTGTAGTCATGAAATTAAAGAGGTAAAACAATCAATAAGTGACACAAAAATATTCTCACGAAAATGATAAAAATTCAAACAATATTGATTGGTATTAAACAATCACACCTTTGCAAAGAAGAAAATCAATCAATCTGACGCATATAAACATACTTGACAATGAGCATAAGAAGTGATTTTTTTTATTTCAAATGACAATGAAAAACAAGATGCTAGTTGGGAAACCAACAATATGTTTACTGTTATTTCCGCATGAATCTGTATATTGGCTAAATGCATTTGTCTATTTAAATTTATACATATATACAGATGGAATTATTTTTTTTATGGAGTGGCATGGCCTTGGCCTTGGTGGTCTCAGGATGTTACAGTTTATGAAGTTCTACAAGAGTTTTTGTGTGGCATATCCCAACAAGTATAAGGATGGGTGTGTTACAAATTTCAACCACCAGATTTGTCTAGCATTCAAAGTTGGTTTTCCAAACAAATATTTCAGACCACTATGACCTGTTCTAAACTCAAATATTTTTCCCATGAGATAGTGCCTCCACATATTTAAGGCGTGAATTATAGTTCTCAATTATAATTCATGGGTAGAAAAGTGCCTTTCATGCTCTTTTAATTTCCTCAATTCATAACATATCACATGCCCGTTTTGACTAAGGAATCCTCCAATCCCTTCTTTGCATGCATCAATGCATACAACGAAATTTTCATGTGGATCATCAATCTTCAATATTGGTGCACTTGTCAACAATCTGTTGAAGTGTTGAAAGCTTCTTTCACAATTCGAACTCCACTCAAATATCACACCCTTATTTTGAAAAGAGGTGATTGGGTGTGCAATCTTTGAAATGACCTCAATAAATATTCTATAATATGCTACAAGTCCCATTAAAGATATCACCACTAAGACCTTCCTTGGTACTGACCATTCTTTAATGGATTTAATGTTTTTTGGATGCACTGTTATCCCTTCCTCTTATATGATATGGCCCAAATAATGTATCTACCTCTAGTAGAATGAGCACTTTCTCAACTTTGCATAAAATTTATTATCCCTCAATACTTATATCACCATCCTCAAGTGTTTCTCATGCTCTTATTCATATTTAGAGTAAATAAGTATGCCATCCAGGAAGACAATCAAAAACTTATCTAAGTAATTTATCAAAATATCATTCATTAAATACATGGAGGAATTTTTGCATTTTACAACCCAAAGGGCACCATAGTGAACTCATAATGGCCATACCTTGTTATAAATGTTGTCTTGTTGATATCTTCTTCTTTAATTCTCACATGATGATAGCCCAACTAGAGGTCAATCTTGGAGAATACCTTTGCATCCTTCAACCGATCAAAGAGATCATCTATCCTTGGAAAATAATAATTGTTATTCAATGTCACCTTATTCAGCTGCCCGAAGTCAATGCAAATCCTCAAGGTTCCATCATTTTTCTTCACACACAAAATTGTGGCACCCCAAGGTGACACACTTGGGTATGTATACCTCTTTTTCAAAATCTCTTCAAATTGCATTTGTAGTTCCTTGAGCTCTGGTGTACTCATCCTGTAAGGAGTCTTGGACATTGGGGTTTCTCCAGACACTAAATTAATGGAGAAACATATATCTCTCTTTGGTGGAAAACATGGTATCTCTCTAAAGACATCCTCAAAATATTTTAGGAAAACATAGTCCTCAATATTTGGAACTTTATCCTTTGTTGTCTCTTCCATATGTGTTGAAAATATTTGGCATCCTTTTCTAAATAACTTCTTTAACTAAAAGGATGAAATTTATCTGATAGTTACTACCCTTGGAGTACCACGAAGCATATTCAAGTTCCCTTCCTCATCCAAGAAAGTAAATGAATTATTATAACAGTCTAGGACAATATGATGCTTGTCCAACCAATCCATACCAATGAGGCAATCATATGATCCCAATGGTATTATGTGAAAATCTTCCATTGTTCCCATCCCATTCATGTCCATTAGACATGCCTTAACAATATCATTAATTTTTTTCTTAGCTCCTATATCTAGATGAACCAACCAGGATGTCCCAAGCTTTCTTCTTGGAAAATGAAATCGTTCCACCATCTTGGGATATAGATAACTATGGATAGTTCCTGAATAAATTAAAATAACAATGGGTTGATCATTAATATTACCTTATACTTAAATCGTGTGGGATTGGAATTCAAATTTCTTGTTATTGAGGGATGCATAGATCCTTGTTACATTTCTTCCCATGTCTTCAATTGTATCATCTTGTTGTACATTGTGAACAATCCTCACTTTTTCATCTCTATGAGGGCAATAATTGTACGTGTGATCTCCTTCACAACCCAAAAACTTCATTGGTTTCTAGCTTGGTATTTTCCCCATTGTTTCTATCATTATAGGCTCCTTGGTAGTTAGCTATCCATGAGAATTATTTTTGAAGAATGGTGGTTTAGTCCCCTTCTTCCTCTTCTCCATCTTTCATTTCTTCTTGTCTTCCCAAGATTTTTGAAAAGTAGGTCTTCCTCTATGCTAATCATAGAGACATTTATCTCTCATTATAGTTTCTTTCAATGTCTTTGGATCATCATATTGTATCTTGTCACTAATAAATGATGGCATCCCACTTAGGTACCTTTGAATCTTGACATGCTCATCCTTGATGAAAGAAATGTATTTCAACAGTCTTAAGAATATTCTCTCATACTCATCTATGGTCGTACTCTCAATCTTGAGTTCTAAGAACTCCTTCATCTTCTTATCATAATACCACTTGTTTAAGTACTTATTTTGGAAATATCTCTTGAACTCTCTCCAAGTGATTTTCTTCTCATAAATGTGTTTCACTTGCACAAATTGGTCCCACAACATTGATTATTTTCTCTTTAGCTGGTAGATGGTAATTCTTCCTTCTGCTTGTGAGGCATAATTCCTCATGCCCAATAGCTAGGTCTATGCATATTCATATTTCTTATGCTCACCATCAAAGATAGGAGGCTTAATGTTATTCATTTCTCCTTATAGTTCATCAACTTCAGACCTCTTCTTATGCTTCCTGGAAGAAGATGGACTTGAGCTACTTTGTGCTATCTTAGATGAATTCCTTGGAGAGTGATGATGATTCCTATCAACACTTGTTTCTTCTCTTCCTTTATCATGAGAACTACGACTCCCTAACTTGTTGGACTCTAACTCCTTTTCCATTTTCTTCACTATTCTTTCCAAGCTCTATAGCAACTTGATGTCGAATCCATATTACTTCTCCTGATCATTCATAAGCCTCTCCTTATCATACTTAAAAATTTGGACATATTTTTTCAGACTCTTTATGGTTTCTACCAAGTTCATTCTATCCTCCTTTCCTTATCCATGACCATTGGTTCCCTTCATTACCCATGATGACATACAACCCTTTGACCTCATATTCATGGTTGTAAGTCCTATGAGCATCTTCCATGATTCTGATCTATGTACTCATCCTATTTAGATCTATTTTATTTTAACTCTACAAAATTTGTAAGAAACAAGATTTGTTATACTAATAATTTAACAAATATTTAAATATTATGCACAATTCTTCTTTTTTAAATACACCAGAATTATTCTTTTTGGTATCTTGTGAATGTGATTGTCCAATTAAAATTTCTTGGTGTATAATTGGACTCATATATCCAGGACCTTTCCAGTTACTTCTTTCTTTCTCAATTATGAGTTACGAGAAGAAATTTATGGTCAGTTTACCTTTACCCATTTACTCCTTTTAAACACCCATCAATTAGATGCAAGTTCATCCTTGTTCTTCCATCCATACACTACCCCTTTTGGATTCTCACATGAGCTCAATTGGGTTTCCTCATAACCAAAATTTGGACAATTTGATCAAGTTTCTCCTGCATCCAAGCTCAAGGATGGTAGATACAACCAATTGAAGTTTAAGGCCCATTTACATTTTTGGCCTTGAATGCTACATGTGCCTTCTATGCCTTCCTATGCATTTGTTTAGTATACCTAGGGAGGTAATATAGGGTACCTAAGGAGGTACTCAATGGCAATGTTTTTATGTATTATTAGTGGAAGTCATTCAATATATGAGAATGTGGTCATTCAATGTAAGGTGGACTAGGTACACTATATTAATAAAGGCCCACTATGGTAGTTAAATGTATTAAATGTGAGAAGGCTCTCTAGAAGGATTCTAGGAGATAGATAGAGCTATATAAATAAGTATAAGCAATTTAATGCAACATAGTGAAGATTATTGTGAATGTATCAAGCATTGCTTGAGGAGTGTTATTCTTCCTTAAGGATTAATATATGGTGTTACTCTACCTCAAGGGTTTTCTCTATTTCTAGTGTTCATTATTTGGTGAATGGTTTGGAGTATTCTTGTTGATATTGTGGATTTATTTTTAGATTTATATTTATATCTATTTAGGTACTTAACAATTGGTAACAAATCACTTTCCTTGGCCAAAGAAGGTAAGAATGTTAGGTAGTTAGAGAGTTAGTGGGGGGGTTGGAGGGCCCATAGTTATAATAGTAGAGGTCATTCAATGTAAGGTGGACTAGGTCCACTATAGTATTAAATAAGGCCCACTATGGTAGTTAGATATAATAAATGTAAGAGAACTTGTTAGAAGGTTCCTCCTCTAGAATGTTCTTAGTGGTTGGTAGCACTATATAAATTGGTTCAAATAATGTAATTGGATATGAAGAGAAGCATTGTATTTGGAATTGTATCTCAATAGTACGATGCCCACTTGAAGAGGAGAGTGAACAAGAGAGGATCCCTTCCATAATAGGATCCATTGTATGGTGTTGCCCTACCTCAAGGGTTTTCTCTATTTCTAGTGTTCAATATTTAACGAATGGTTTGGATTATTATTGTTTATATTGTGGATTTATTTTGAGATTTATATTCATATATATATATATATATATATTCATCTACTTAACAATTGGTATCATAGAACTTTCCTTGGTAGACATTATGGCAAATATTTTTATTTTTTGGCAGATTTATTTTTTCGGAAAGAAAAATAGGGTCGTGACATTATGAATATTTCTATAGGTTTTGGTGAAACATTTGTAGAAACGGTTTGTACATATGTGTTACTCTCATAAGTTAAAAAAAAAAATCGTCTGAAATGGATTTCGGGAAGTAAAGATATTGAAGTTTTAACATATGTCATTTTTTAGTGTTTTTCCACGGACAATGACACAAGTTTTTTATTTATGTAGAAACTGGACGTAGAATTTGATAAAAAAAAATTACATATCTGAATTCCTCTTTCAAAATAGTTGATTTAAAAAAAAACAAATCACCCAAATCAGAGCTCCAAAAGTGAAGATATCATTGATTTAAAAATAGCCATTTGTGGGGGNGACGATGGGACTGCAGAGTTCATCATTTTTCACAGTGTACTCATAGTGCTACTGGATTAGTGCCATTGGATAGTGTTGACGGGAGAAATTGTCCATCCGTCAACTGGGAGAGTGGAACCGGTCCGGGGTTGTCTAAATAACCCAAGTCGTTTGGAATGAACCACCCTGACGAGTTTAATGGCTCTGTTGGGCACTCTAAGGTCTTCTATGAAAACCAAAGAGAGAAATGATCTGAGTTAAGTAATCTAAACAAACTAAACTAAATAAAACAAACTAAAACTAAACTAAAACTGAATATAACTATTCTAATTATTACATACAATCTACTAATTACTATTGTAATAACTCAAATCAACTATCTAATTATCAGCTGCAATATTACTAATTCACAAATATACACTATAAACAGCCTACAGATTTAATTAAAACCTGCAAAACTCATGTGTTTTTTTCCCTAAGACAACCAAGAATCTCTTTTTGATTTTTATATTTTATGGAAAAGAAATAAACATAACTGAAATTAAACAATCTAATATAAATCTAATTAAACTTATACTACTTAATGAAAACAGTAAACAACAAACTAGTTGACCTGGAAATGCTCCAAGTCTGCCCTGTGTATGATGACTTCTAAGTTGGTCGGAGGAGAAAACTCGCACCGGTTGATCCGTAAGATTTTTGTAAATGATTGGTTGTGCTGCTTCTTGAAGTGTCTTACAGGACAAACAAGACATAAAAGAAAATCCTAACAATCTTATGATTATAAATTCCTGCAATAACGGAAACCTATTATGCAAGGACTTATATATAATAATTCAATCTATGAAGAAGATAAACCTGTCATTCACAATCTGAATTAACAATTGTTATGTATTTTATCTATTTGGAAGAGACAAGATATGGATAACAATGATCAAAATTATATCATTTGCACATGATTTAGATAGCTAAAGTAGTCATAAACCATAAACAAAGTGATATACAAAACATGAAACAAAATGTTGATATATTGAGAAGTTAAAGCTGTGACAAAACATCAATTCTTCTCCAGTCTGTATTAGGACTCCATATCCTTGTTCTCCCACGAATGAGGATGATTATTATTACAAAAATCATAAGTATATATAGGTCTCTTCACAAGGTAAAACTTCCTTGTGGATAATATCAAAATGTTTTACATAATCTGGGAAATATCCCAAAATCAACTAAACTAAGAAACTAAAATGCAAGTGAAATCTTTTAAATATCTCTTAACTGCTCATGAACTCCACTGCAAATTCGAATTGACCTACAATAGACCACAAATATTAAATTAGAAAGATATTTTCATTAAGAAAACAATAAAAATTGATCCTACAGACTTAGCTACAGAATCATCTGATTTTGTAGCTAGTCTAAAATAGCATATAGAATCAGATAGAAATCAAATGAAATCTTTTAAAAACAATCCAATTTAATTCTTTTTTAACAAACATTGAAATCGAATTACTAGTGGATCAAGAAAATTTATCATTCAAATCAAATCAAATCGAAAAGGATGCAATCGAAATAGGATAAGAATGCTCCTTTTTGGATTGCCATTAAATCGGGTCAAATAATAACCACACTATTTCATATCCAAATGCAGTTACAAGTAAATCGCATCGTTTCCAAAATCGATATAGTTATAATCGAAAACAATCACAATCGATTGGTTACGACTCTGCATAAAATTCACATTGTTTTAATCAAATATCAAACTGTTATGATCATAATCAAAACGAAATATGCATAACAGTATCCGCAAACCTTGCCATAGTCTTTGGTCGCTGAGTGTCATACAATTAACCGATAGGATTAAATAACAATCATAACTATCATTGACTCGTTATAGTCATAGCAATAGATTGATATCATTCAATCGTGTGCAAAGATAGGTAAACTGTTTCCAATGGAATCATACTCAATGAGTAACGACCAAATGAATTTCGTTATTGATCACCACACAATCAACGGACAGGATCTTGATATAATCAACAGAATTCCTAATATAAACCGGGTAAATAACCGAAATGAATATGGCTGAGTTTAATTATAGACACAAATCGTAAGACTGAATATAATCAATCCCATTCCTCAAATCAAAATCAAATGATATATTTGTTACAATCTGATAACAAAAACAGTCCAAATCGATTTGGTTAAGTATAACGGCCACTATTCATATATATTCGCAATTCGGTTATATAATAACAAAATGATATACGAATTGGTTCAAAAAGACATGGAATATTACAATTAACCATTATGCCAACCATATCGTATATAACCAAATCGAAATGATATATTGACCATGTTCAAAATTGGAATACCAGAAACAACCTGTGTTTTAACAACTTCAATAAGAAACAAAGCATTCGATTAAAGCTAAATTAAAGAAATCAAATCTAATCCCCGATCAATCAAATCAAAACCAAATCCAATCGAAATTCAAAACAATAACAAAATTAGATTTATCAAAACCAAATTATATACAAAAATGCATGCTTATGTGTCAAAGCAAATCCACGCTGGAAACAGAA
>ML778966.1:1275470-1311236 GCA_009831015.1 Picea engelmannii
TATATCTTATGAAACTAAAGGTTAAGAAGCCAATCCAAATACCAATGCATTACACACTTAATGAAATCAAGTCACATAATCAATCTAAAATGTCCAATGAGTATAGTTCGAAAGTTTTTCCAGCTGCACAATGATAAGTGAAAAGGGCATATCAATCGGAAGGATGACAACAATTCAAACAATGATTCTAATGTGACTTTGAAGGACTAATATTTCATGCTTACAGTCGTGAAAACAAAACGAAGATAGGTGTGCGAAAAGGCACAAAGAATAAAAAGCATCGTTCATTTGAAAATTGCAACGGAAAATCAATGTTTGCGAAACATTGGTGTAGGCAGCTTATGAGACAATGAAAAATGTGAATTGGCTGCCAACAAATAGATAATTTTGATATATTTATTTTGGTACATTATATGTGGTGTTTCCAATGGATATGAAATCTCAACTCAAGTAAATTCTACACACGATTGAAGAACTCAAATCCGAAATGCATGACACTCAAGAAGGTATCAGGGATGATTTTCGTAGTATTCATAAGTCCTTGGAGAGAATGAAGGAGAAATGTACTTTGATGAACATCATGAATGAATATCATCAAGAAGTGTATTCTTGGTATGCTTTGGAGGAGGATTGTGATGATTGGTATATGGATAGTTGTCATTTCTGCGATGGCAACCACTTCCATATTCTATTTGATGACTCTCTTTCACCTCATGTAGAGAACATTATGGAGAGAATTCCAACGCCTTCTATGCACACTATTTTTTAGTATTCTTCAGTACTAGTTTGTTATTCAGACGATTTTGTGGATATGGAAGAATCTACATATTTGGATCCCCATGACCAATGTAGATCTTTGGAGCATCATTTTCAGTTGGTTCTTGAGTTAAGATATCTTTCGCATGGATTTTACATGAGCACTTGTATAGGGGACTCTGGTTCACAATGGAATTTGGACTACTTCAACATGATGGTTTTCATTTCTCCATGGACTATGGTTCTCTAGTCTACTTCAGCATTATGGTCCACACTTATCCATGGGACCCTGGTATATGGTTGTACATCAAGCGTTGAGGACAATGCTTTCATAAGGGGGATGAAATGTTAGGTAGCTATTGAGATAGTAGGGGGAGCGAACGGCTCCTAGTTATAATAGTAGAGGCCATTCAATGTAAGGTTTACTAGGTCAACTATTGTATTATATAAGGTCCACTATGGTAGTTACATATAATAAATGTAAGAGGACTTCTGAGAAGGTTCTACTTCTAGAATGTTCCTCCTCTAGAATGTTCTTAGTGGTTGGTAGCACTATATAAAGGGGTTAAAACAATGTAATTGGATATGAATATAAGTATTGTATTTGGAATTGTAGCTCAATAGGACAATGCCCCCTTGAAGAGGCAAGTGAACAAGAGAGGATCCCTTCCATAATAGGATCCATTGTATAATGTTTCCCTACTTCAAGGGTTTTCTATAATAAAAGTGGTGGTTTTATATATTGTTCCATATATCTTATGTGGTGATTGTATTCATATATATTAGGTACTTAATAATTGGTATCAGAGAAATTTCCTTGGCCAAATAAGAGAAGAATGTTTTTCTCTTTTTGCATATTTTTTCTAGAGAAAAAAGAGGTCGACGCACTTCAAGTTCATATCTGAAGCTTTCTTAGATGAATTTGGAAAAACAAATTGGATATTTGAATTCATCTTGAAAAAAAACCCAATTTCAAAAACAAATAAGCTGAAACAAAGTTCGAGAAGTAAAGTTATGAGCATTTTAAATTCAACAGTTTTTCAGGGTTTTTTCGGAAAAATCTGCGATTTTCTGCAGTAAGTTATTTTTAACCCTAATTTTTGTTGAAGAATTATCCCAAGAAAGATGAAATTTACTGGAAAAGATGATGGCCCTAGTATTGGATAATTTTTAAAAGAAGAGAAGTCAATTTGGAAAAATTGAAAAGGTATAGTCCCGATACGCTTATGAGGTGATGTGGCCCTTTGGTGGAGGTCATTTGACTATGAAAAAATGATGGCTCTCTCTGATGAAGAATTTGAAAAAGTGTTTTTAGAAAAATGGTCTCATATGAAGTGTAAGGACATCACCAAGAGTTTATTTTCATGTGGAAAATCTATATTACAGGTTCATGGATGTATTCATAAAGAAAATGTAATTATTTCTATTAACCCTAGTTGCCAACAAAATTTTATCAATGTTCAGTTGGTTAATAGATTGCAAATTCCTACAAAGAATATCCACATCACACAGTTTGAGGGTAAAATGTTCAATTTTTTAAATATTTGAAGCTTGGTATGGATACATATGTGTTTCATTCATATTTTTATGGTATGGATATGGATGAAGTGGATATTATTTTTGGATATCCTTGGATAGAATCAGTGGGTACCATTAATATTAATGTGCAAATGAAGTTTTTGAAGTTGTGGTATAAGAAAAATAAAATCACATTGCAGGATGTGTCTCTTAATAAGAAAGATGGGCGCATGGAGGTCAGCAAATCAGTTCTTGTAGAATCTGAAGTTGAATTGGAGGTAGAGTCTACAGCAGGAGATGAAGCACAAACACAAAAATGACACAATTAGGAAGCTAAGGAGGTCATTAAATCAAAGGCATAATGTGATGCAGATTTGATGAAAAATGACTAGATTCCTACAGTTGTTGTATATTGCCATCCACATCATTTAGAGAAACAATAGTCATCAAAGAAATGGTGTGAGTATCAAAACACTTATACGCCAGCAAAGAACCAGAAAGGAAACCAATCAATAGGTGCATGGAGGACTACTAGCACTGTAGGAAGACATGAGGATCCAGAAACAATCCCATGGCAACACTGACATGATGCATAGAAAGATCAGGGTGGAAAGGTAGCATATGGACATCATGTTTGACTTCCATTAGAATGGATGGATGGTCGTACTTGGTACCATTTGGATACATTTCTTAGCCGGTCATATTGTATGGTTTCTTCTCATGTTTCGAGGATGAAACATGTGAAGGGGGATGGAATGTAGTATACCTAGGGAGGTAATATGGGGTACCTAGGAAGGTACCCAATGTGAATGTGGTTATGTATTATTAGTGGAATCTATTTAATATATGTGAACGTGTTCATTCAATGTAAGGTGGACTAGGTCCACTATATTAATAAAGGCCCACCATGGTAGTTAAATGTAATAAATGTGAGAAGGATTTCTAGAAGGTTCCTAGGAGATAGATGGAGCTATATAAAGAAGTATAAGCAATGTAATGAAAACTAGTGAAGAATATTGTGAATGTATCAAGCATTTCTTGACTAGTGTTATCCTCCCTTAAGGATTAATATATGGTGTTACCATACCTAAAGGGTTTTCTCTATTTCTGGTGTTCATTATTTGGTGAATGGTTTGGATTATTCTTGTTGATATTGCGGATTTACTTTGAGATTAGTCTTCAGATCTATTCAGATACTTAACAATTTGTAGGTGCCCATATTTTTTTTTGAAACTGTGGTTGTATTATATGGCCAAATATATTTCCATGAACTATTCATGTGCTTCCATCCAATTCTAAAGTAGGAAGTTATGGCCTCTAGAGTGAAATGGTACCCAAAATTTTACCCTGCACTATTTGGCTCGTAACTTCCTCATACTAGCCTCATTTGAATAATGGTTTGCACCATTAGCAATCTCTCTTGAAATATTTTATTTGAGTTACATAGATAGAGTGTACCTTGTTACACTTGGTTCTTGTGGTTTTTCAGTACCTGAAAATGTTGTTTAGGCCTTCAAAAACAGCCTGTAAGAACATGACCTGAAAAATGTTGTAATTTTCCAAGAAAGTTAACTGATTTCTATTGAACTGGCGACTAATAAGGAATTCTAGATCCACTTGGAACCCCACAATGATGCCATGTCAACCTCTTGGACTGCATAGTCCTACCTCATCAGCCTTCACTCTCTTATTTGTATCTCTCTTTTCTTTAAGCAAGCCTGAAAATTTAATAAAATACCGACATTTTACAGACACAACTACCCAATTGGCACATTTTTTACCATGGATGGGATAGGGGTCCCACCTTGACTATTAAATTCCCATGTCGCACCTTTTTATTGGTCACGAAGACATGTAGGTCCCATCTTGCACCTTTTTCCTTGGTGCACGTGAACTTGCACGTTCCCCAAACCCATCGATGACATTGAGTAAAATTGACAACAAAAATGCCATGTTGCATCCCAAAAGTGCCTAAGGTTTAAAAACCCCTTTGGTCATGATAATGGTTTTCCCTATGCTACGTGGCACATTTTTAGAAATGTCACATGATACAAGGGCAGAAGCCAAAACCGCTTCACCACCATGAGACAATGGTTTATGGTATCAACTAAACCACCTACACATATAGCTCCCATGTCACCTTCCACTGTGCCACCCACTACCATTGTTGTAACATCCTCGGCCACCCTAGTCAGGCCACAATACATGAGAGAATGCTTTTATTCTCTCTACGGAACATATTGTAACATACCCAGCATCCAACTAAGATATGTCACATAAATGTTTCGAACTGCATGAAATTAAAACATATACACACAGAACCATTGTGGAAATTTATATATAAAACGTAAACAAAAAAATGCATTGTGTAATTTCATAAATTCATACTGAAATAATAGTAAACACATACATGCAGAGTATACAGACAATACCCATAACTGTAAAGACAGGTATAACCACATATAGGATAAACCCACAAAAATAAACACGTAAATAATAATGCAACATGTAAATTTATCACACAGTTGACACTT
Source organism: Picea engelmannii (assembly GCA_009831015.1). Classification (NCBI taxonomy): domain Eukaryota; kingdom Viridiplantae; phylum Streptophyta; class Pinopsida; order Pinales; family Pinaceae; genus Picea; species Picea engelmannii. The sequence continues at coordinate 1,280,279 of ML778966.1, forward strand.
ATCTTGGTAAGAATATCACCAAATTTGTGCAGACCTTCCATGAACCTCCCAACCTTATACCACACCAATCATCACTCTCAGTAGTGGGTCAACCCCGAGATGGGACTAAACTCCACCTGGGTAAAGGGATTCCTAACCAGGTTAATGGTTCATAGACAACAGGAAAGACTTCATCACAGGTGCCAACTCAAACTAATAGCCTATAGTCCCTCATTCTCCACATGCATATCCCACCCAGGAAGTGTGCCCCTTCTCTACTCAACAGTCCTTTAGGTGCCCCACTTCCTTTATGGTCTTCAGCAACAGGTCAGACAAGAAGTCTCAAAGACCTATAGCTGCAATTTAGCACCTTCAGGAAATCAATTCCCCAAAAATTCTCTCACCCAGAGAGAAATTGCTCATGGGCCTGATAACCCGCCTCTTCAATATCCCACGAGCCTGATAACCCGCCTCTTCAATATCCCATGGGCCTGACAACGTGCTTCTTCAGTCCAACTCTCAAACTAACGAGATACACAAACATAATGGCTATGGATACAAGTTTAGTTACAATCATGAAGGTACAAAGGATAGGTCAATGGGTGTGTGAATTCTCATGGATGATTGACTAGATGACTAAATGATGGAAGGAATTATGGAAAGAATGATGGAAAATGAACCAAGTCCAAAAAATATGTATGCATGTCCCCAACTTGACACTTGTCATGTTGGGAGCTACTTTGGCCCACTTGTCCCCATCTTTAGAACTTAGGATAAGATAATTATCCATACTTTATAATTTAAGAAATATTAATATAATATTATTTTTTGGCTTAAACTCCCTAGCTTAGCCCTTTTCCTTAAATTTTAGCCCCCCCCTTTCCCTAACTAGTGGAGTTTAGTCCCTCATACTCTTTTATCGTGGTTGGTCTGCACGTAGCGATGTATTTTATATTAATGTTGAGATATATACAAAAGTAGGCACACTAACCTTTAACATCTAGGCTCTTTGACCAAATAATCACAAAACTGGCTCACTAGCCTATAAAACACAACATATACACAAAGGCTCCTTGGCCTCAAAATCACGCCCACTTAAGTTGATGTGCACGGTATCCTGGAATGTGCACACTTCCTCATTTATTGTGCAGTATGTGCGTGCACTATTTATGAAAGGTGTATACAAAAATGATATCAAACAAATCACCAGCTTAAGTACATTTTCATTTACATTACAATTGGGTTCGACCTAGGGATATTACAGCTATGGCACTTGTAATATTTTTCATGTCACTGCCACATCATATCTATGTCACTGCCATGTCATGTTGATGTCATATACGAAAAAATGCCCAAATTTTTCCAACTTTTCCCCATTTTCGAATTTCTCCAAAATTCCCCAAAATGCTTAATCTGAAATTCTTATCATAGTCTCCATGGAACTCTTAAATTACTCTTTTTGCAACCAATGTTTTCCATGGGAATTCCAATTGGGCCTCTACGCATGAAATTTGACTTTTTCACATCAAATTATCCATGAATTTCACTATATAAATTGGCGATTTTCCCAATTTCACCATGGCCACTCTGCAATTCTACAATTTGACCAATTATAGTCCCAAAAATTCCCATACTAAGATTTAAAAATGGGATTTTTAATCCCTAACTAATTTGTCTTCAATTACTCATGCAATTTCCCCAATTTCACTGCAGTAATTTCAACAAACATGTTGCAAACATCCCTTTCAAACTCTGTTTTATCCCTCTGACTATGGCCTATACATGCTTAGTGTTGAACCTATGGTTCTTATACCACGTTGTAATGTACCTAACCACCTATTTGAGTCTTGTTACCACATTGTAATGTTCCCACTACCAAAAAATCAACAAAAAAAATTTCTTTGATAACACATTATAGCATTCTCATCCTTTAGTTGGGAATTGCCCCACTAAATTACCAACTATGATACCATTAATTTTAAATATCATTCTCTGCATGTACAAAAAATTATATGGACCACAAAAATATATAGACATGCATGATAATATAGGAAAAACCCATAGCAACATATACGTTTGTTCACACAATAAATAAATAAACACACAGAAGACACTTACCTTTTGTAAATAATCTCCCACTGCATGAAGAGCTCATACATTCCTCCCATACATAGACTTTGTTTCTCATAAACTCTTAGAAATAGGTCATCCCTGAGATAGGGATAAAACTCCATGAGGGAAAAGGAAGCCTAACCCAAGCTAAGGTTTGTCAACAACAAAGTAGGTCAAACTTCAGTGCCAACACTAGAAAACAACCTATAGTCTCTCATTCCCCACATGTTTTTCCCACCCTAGGAAGTGTACCCATTATCTTCTCAATAGTCCTTCAGCTAGTCCACTTCCCCTCCAGGGCTTCAACAATAGGCCAGACAAGAAGTGTCAAAGCCATGTAGATGCAACACGATACCTTGGGAAAATAATTCCTATCAATTCTCCCACATTACAATTGGGGTTCAACCTAGGGGTATTAAAAATTTCTTAATATGGTCTTGTGTTGAGTCTTTCTTATCAGGGTTGAACTTGGGAAGAAATTTTTCAATGTTCTAGGGTAAGGGGTGAATATCCCCTGGTACTGCAATGGAGTCTTGAGACAACCATGGTTGATTGACATTTGGGTTGTTAGGATGATTGGCATTTACTCCATCCATACTTCTAAGACTCTCTAGTGGTTCCTCTTAAATATGGAATATGGGGGTTTCTAGTGCAGAATGAGGAGGGATGGGTCATTTACCAACACCGAGGACTAAATAATGTTCTAGGAATAGGTTGGTAGGACTTGTTAGTCCCTATAAAAAATTATCAACTTGTTAATTAGGAGATCCAGTTCTTGGTTTTATTATGTTAGTTGGGAAACCTATGACACTTGGTGATTCAGAAATAAGTTATCTTTTTTTAGGGCTCACCATAGTCAAAATGTGTATTCCTATGATAGACCTTTCCAATGGGCTATCGTGTGCCTAAAAAGGATATTGTATGAAAAAGTTACAACCCCGAGAAGTTGGTGTACTAACTTACCCAAACGGGGCCCACATGACTTTTGTCACTTCATCTCCTAGGGTTAGGTTTTTTGGATGTCTATGGTTTTTGAAATTCCTCTTGTTATGAGTAAAATATCTCTATGGATAGGGGTAAACCACAACAGATGGAAAGACTGCAGAAATCAAATCTAATCTCAAGTATGCTATATAAACAAAAATTCTAGCAAGACAATATAAAAGGCCTACCTCATCCAGATGATCGATGAAGTCCACCATTGAGCACTTGACTCAAAGAAATACACCTGCAACTAGTGTTCAACAACCAAGAAACACAAGTATATGGTGATAATATAAAATGTTATAACATTCGATATCATAATCCATCAGCATTCATAACAAATGCACCCATGGAATAACAATTCAAATATTCCCAAGATATTAATTGGATGAGAAAAGAATATTTCTATTAAAATGTAATTAGCAGAAGTGAATGAATTACAAACTTTTGTGTCGGAATAGTTCAGAACCAAGAAACTGAGTTCCTTCTAGTTAGGCCTCCACCACTTCAATCCTCCACCAAAGGCAAGCTCATATAAGAGAGACAATGAGGTTCTCAATCATGTAGGGAAGAGCTCGGGGGCTGAACAATGTGTTCAGACTTAAGAGGACAAAGGGATGCAGACTCAATATGAAGTAAATAATTTCTCTAGAGTAAGTTTTCTCTCAAAGTTGAATTCTTCTCCCCTTTTCCATAGCTCAAATTTGGCCTATTTGTATCCTTCAAGTGGAGCTGAAGGGTAGATTCAGAATGTTTCCAGTATGTGGAAAGTCAAGGATCATGGATCTCGTGACGTGACATGGAAACCCGACACCATTTTTTAATTTTGGGCACAAATCCTGATGTATGCGGGTTGTAGTGGTGAAGGTTGTGTATATGCATGATGTAGAATAGGTAGGGCACATATATGTGGAAAAATAATGTTTTTAGCTCTAGGATTTGCAAAAAGAGACTTCAAGTCTGTATAGGGAAATGGAGAAAGTCCCTCTGTGAAAGTTTGCATAGGGTGAGGCAAATCTTTCTATAAAATATGCCCCCTAATGTGTGAGTTTAGAGGAGTATCTGTGATGGTCGAAATACACTATAAGACCCATAAGTGGAGTAATGGGGACCCAGATGGAAGATCTAGTTGCTCATTACAATATGTACTCACTTTTCATACATGGATACCAATTTGAATTACACTGCAAATCCATGTGAAAATAAACCAAATAGTTATATGTGGCCACAAATAGGCAATACAAATGTGGCTACATGCCAAGAATGTCATAGTCACAAAAAAAGTCTCAGTAAAACAAGTCTCAAAATCAATCTGAAGATATTTGTATACAATATTGGAGTACAATCTGATCTCCCATGATCATTGAAGTCACATAGGTATTGGTCTAATGAAAGGTAGCAACAACTCAGGAAAGTTGTGACTATAAACTGATGTCTTCAAGTCTTCTACACAATCTTCCAAAAGTGAATGTCTACATCATGTGAATAAAGTAGTTGAGGTTGAACACAATGAGAATTTGTTTGATTACTGTTCATTGAGGTATATCGTTAAAAAATGCGAGATAACCTACCGATGATGAAAGTAGGTATCAAGACACCAAGTACATTCTTACAAGTGTGAATAAAGGAGTTGTGGTTGAACACTTGAAGAATCCATCGATCATGAGACATTGATGTATTCCGAACTGTCAATGGTGAGAGAAAATACCACTAATTACTGCAAGCCTCTAAGTACTCATAGGACTTTAGGTCTTATCTCCATAATAGATGAGCTGAGGTTGATGGAAGGATACCTGATGAAAGAAGAGAATTAAATCATCTCTCATCATTCATCATGAGATACAAAGCAGGAGCTTGATGATTTGGAGGAAATCAGATGAAGAACGTGTTCACAAACCAATGACCCTATGTGAATTTCATGTGTGCCAGGTGCAAGTGGTAAATGAAAAAGACCCTCTGAATAGCATCCAATGAGGAAACCTGCTGACAAAGGAAAGGAAACCACCAATAGGGATAATGGAATCCAAGACACTGGATTAATCCCAATGTGTGAATATATGTCTTGCCATCGAACACAAAGGAAACCACCCAGACAATGACCAATGATGAAATGTTGACTGCTAGGTTCAAGGTTACCTACTAGTGAGGAAAGTAGGACCAGGTGCACAATAGGACTACAACTTCATGTGATTATGAGACAGGATGAGGGTATGGCCAACATGCAAAGTCAAGAGTTCTGAGGAATGACCAACATAGGTTGATAGACATCCTTTGAACAAGAGCATGAGACATATGGAAGATGATGGCAACATAGAGTCAATGATGAAACCTTGAGATGCAGGAGGCATCAATCAAACTCTCCATCAGGACTGGAAGAGTAACTAGTCAGAGGAGTAAACTCTATATAATGAGCTCAGCCTCCTAAGTTCATGCTAAAAACAAAATTATGATGACAAGTGGACTCAATTTTTTTTTTCTTTGTTCAAAGGTGATAGGACTGTTGCCAATATAAGATAATACTCCCTTCCCTCCCGTTGTTTTTTGGTTTTTCATAGTGAAATGAATTCTATGATACCTGGGAGGAAACAAGTTTCGTAAGTAAGAACATACCTATGCTCAATGCAAGGAGGTGAATGCAGGAGATGGACACTCGGGGGAATGTTTCCTCTTGGGTATAGGGTGTCAAGCTGCAAAGGATATAAATAAGGCTCTTCTTGGTTGAGTATGCAAGTTGCTGAGGTAAACAACTTATAATGCAAAAGCGAGAACCAACCATAGGCTCAATAATGCAAGAAAGGGCATGAGATGCAATTACAACTTAATGCCAAAAAATTTCCTTTATCATAATCTTAGTCTACTTGGTTTGAAAAAGGGATAAACTTTCACCAAATAGACGTCCTTTCAAATCCAATTTATGAGTGTGAAAGAGACAAGTTCACTCATAAATCTTTTCACTTTTTGAAAACGAGTCAGAAAATAGATTAAATGAAACTCGTTTGGGAGTCCTATAGGTATAGGTCAGCATGTTTATGAGTAATAAATGAGGTTCAACATAAATTCATGTGTTAGCTATAAGGAACTCCCGGTCTGTTGAGCACTCAACACACCCTAAAAAGCCTCTATCAAGTTTTTTTTCTTTTTTGGGTACCACTTGTTCTTTTGGACAGTCTAATTCAAATTCATTTTGAGAAATGGTTTTGTATTTGCTTATTCTCATGACTCTCATAACCTATTCAAGTTTTTTTGAACTTATGAAACCCCATGACTTAAAATACCTTAACACCAGAATAAAGAATCGACAACCAAAACACTTCACCCGACGTGCTCAAATTCAGCATCGGAAGGAATTCAAAGAAGGAAAAGAACCACTCGGGAAACCTCAATCGCCGAGTGTTGATCTCTGTCGGCATCGAAAAAAGGAATTTTTTGTTTGTGTCAAAGTATTGCATAAGGACATCGTTGATAGCCAATTCTCCTTCAAAATCGTTAAAATATGAGGGGGATAGACATTAACAAAGAGATAAAATATATCGTCAATAGTCGATGCCCGACGCACTTATATGAATGAGGGAAAACCTAAAAACATCGCAACAAACATTATGACCGCACTAAAAGTTATTCCTGATCATCGATCCCTGATGTGTTTTTGGCATCAGGACTTTTTCAAGGGAGATAATCTGAAGAAATCACTTGATAGGTTTATCGTCGACCACTGGCCCTGAATACATTTTCAACATCGAAAAGCTAAGGTTTGTTTTAGAATGAATAAATTAAGGAAATTCTTGACTCCGATTAATACACGTGAATTAGGTCACTAGTCTTCAACACCACATTTCTTTACTAGACTGGAGAACCATACGGTCTAGTTTTACCACGAGTCATTATTGGTTCCCTAAGTTAGAGTCACAGCTCTGAGTCATCTTTTCCACGACAACATCATACGGTGAAATTGATCAGCATCGGATCTTTTTGCAGAAGGACATCAACAAAAACATTCATAGCACATCCCTGATCCCTGATCCACCCACTAAGAGAGTGACACGATGGGACATTTTAACATTATATATGATCAGATTTTGAGCATTTAAGGAGATAATTAATAATAAATCCCACATTATTTGCTACCTCATGCGCCAATCAAAACAATCATTTAAAATCACCGATATACCACATCACCACCCGCACCTCCACCACCAACCCACGATGAATTTAAGTTATAGAGATTTGGCAACATATTTGTTAAAATTTCATTCATAACCTGAATTGAATGGATGATGAGACACAATAAGTTCTTCCCTTTTTAAATTCTCTTGAGTCGTAAACAAAATCATTATGTGCATAAGACAATTCTGGAGCATCCGAAGGTGCAAGACGAGCAACTCAAAGGTTGTATCAATCCCGTGATTGTTAAAATAACTAGGTTTTAACAATCTTCAGAGGTATGTACCTGAGTCTGTAAATTTTTTGGGTGTAATTCATGTGTTTTTATACGGTGTTTGTTTTACATAGTCTCTGAAAGTTTATTTTAGTTGCAGAAATAATGTTGCCAAGAAATCCAACCACTAGATGATCATCGAGGGCACCGAGGCTGAAAGAACCAGAGGTAGACAAAGGATCCTCTCCATGGGTCAAAAAACAATTGGAATACACTCTGAGGCCGGAACTTGTCATTAAGACAACAACGAAGAAGGTTTTCATCCAGCCTTCGACCTTTGGAGATACATAGGCAAGCATGGGGTCCAAGATGGCACTCCCACATTGGGGAGAACTCTTTAACAAGATCATCCAGGAAGAATACACATAATATGTCCCAAGCAATGATCCATATGTAATAGCTCTCGATGACGAGGTGTTCCTGAACATCCGACAGTCGTACCTACATATGGTGGCAAGAAGAACCCTTGTTTTCCCTTGTATTGAAGTCTTGAAGTGGCTCATCAACCACATAGACACACATAAATGTTTAATCAATGATGAAAATGGTGGGTGCCTCGGAGAGTTCCTTATGGTAGAAGTTCAGAAATACTACAAATTCAGAGACCCTGAAGAGCGTCTAAATACAAATTTCATCGTAAAGTTATATGAACGCCACGACACCAGCCGGGTGATGGCCTCATGGTGGAGGGAAGACAAGAAGTTCACCAATCGGAGCACTGGCTGGTATGGGATGGAAAACTTAAGAGAGCCATGCATCTATTTGATGGCTCTCATCTATCGATTGTATGGAGAGAAGGACTTCTCCTATTTTAGAGGTGTGGATTCCCTTGGCTTACACAGTGGCGATCTTTGGGAGTGGTTTCAACTGGGGATAAATAATTTCTAAACAATTGACCATCTGTGTAAAACAAGCTCATATGTCGAAGGAAGGAGAGACATGAGCTTTCTACATGGATTCATACTTTCTCGATGTCATGTGTGGCAGAAACATCTTCACCAGCATGAATCTAAGCTGGAATGTTGCTATGGGAAAACAAGTATAAGAATTCTTACTCCCTCATCTACGATGAATTCATCGCGCGAATTTACTTTATTATTTTTAAGAAGGAATGCCCGAGACTATTGGTTGTGGCCAAGAAAATGATATCTAAGTTAGGCCACTGGTACTTGGATGAGCACGACACCTACATTAGGGTGTTCGAGGCCACCAGAGCACCACATCTCCTACCAGCTCATGTCCTGGACCTACTTGTAGTAGGATAAATATGCTATCAAACCATCTTGCAAGGCTACAATGCCACCCTGGTCAAGGAAAAGAAGCGGGTGTTCATACCTTATGGTTTCCATGTAGGGTTCTACTTGGTAAAGGATATCACTCAAGCCAAACAATAAGATTTGAGCCAATTTGATTTCAGATTCCACATGAGTCGATTCTGCAAGCACGATCCAAAGGGCCTACTCTTGCAACATGCTTCACAAATCTCGTCCTACTGACTGTATGCCCATGACAAATTTGAAGAAGAAGTATTCACAGAAAATTCCCAAGACTAGGATGAGGTTGTAAAAAGGATGGCGGACCCAAAAATGACCAATTTCAAGGCCATGATCCTGGATGAAAAAGTGATGAAAATAGAAAAATTGGCTCAAGAGGCCCTCAGAGCCAAGGAAGAAATCAGAGTGACAAAGGCAACAGAGGTTCCCTTGGTGGCTTCGGTGCAGAACAGGGGATTTCCTATGACACTAGAGGCATAAGAAAGGGGATTGATCATGATTGAATAGGAGCAGAGAGTGATTTATTAATTGCAGAATGACCCAGACCTTGTAGGAATGACAATGGTCCCTATCAACAACCCAAATGAAATCAGGGCAAATCCAAGTGGACCTGAGCTAATACAAATTGATGAAATCACTAGGTTAGATAACCCTAAAATTACAACGCCATAGGCCGTATCACTAGGGGTCATTTCAACTCAGACAGAGATAGCAAGAACATTGGGGAGAGAAAGTGCACCAAACCCCCTCAATGACTTGATAACAATCTATGATGATGAGGAAAGTTTGGAGGTGTCCTTGGTGACTCTGTTGCAGATCACAAAGGAAAAGGATCTTGAGAAGGCATCTTCCCCAGCTCATGATGCTCAAATTCGAGGCCTTCCATAGAATGACCAAGAGGTTGAAATTTTCTTAGACACTGAGCTACTTGATGTGCTAGAGACCCAAATGGATAGTTCGACAGATGAGCCAGGTCAGGCAAACAAAAGGGAGAAGTTCCACAACAAGAAATTGACATCTCAACAGTTGATCAAGTAAGTACCGAGCCTACCCCTGATGCTTCAATTTCAACCAGTTTCAACCTCCCGATGGGAAACAACCAGAGGCCAGACCATCAGAACACATAGAAGAGGTTCAAGAACCCAGTCTGGAACAGATATACACCATCATAAGCCTAAGAAATATGCTTACCTGGGGAGATCAGAAAATCCCCAAACTCGTGGATGAAGTTGTTGATATAAAGGCCATATCCTATGACTGGAAAAGGAAATATATCATGAAAATAACCACCATGAAGAGGAGGATTACTTTATATCTCTCCATCCTCATCACCACGGAGGAAAAATTGATTAACACAGAACATCCCAAGACATTTGAGCTTATCGGCATAGGGATGGAAATCATAGATGCCACCCTAGACAAAGTGAAAAGAGATGAAGAGGATTTGGACGTTGCAGTGAAGGATTTGTAACATCTACATGATTTGGTGAAATATTACCAGGACACCACACAGGCCACGGTGTTCCTGAGAAGCAAATTCTAGGAGGCCTACAGTAAATTTACGAATGAACGACACCCATTCACTGCAAGGATATTTGAGTTTCAAGAAGACACCCTCATGGTATTGGCGACGTGTAAGGATATGGAAAGGCTATATGAGAAATCACACCAAGCAGTGGAAAGGATCGACTACATCAGCGTGGTTTAATAGGGCCAAGATGTCGAAGAGCATGACATCTGAGTACTAAGAGAAAGCAACATCAACCGCATAAAGAAGTCGGCCAAACACAAGGTGAAAATGGCCCAATAACCTCATCGGGAAATCCAAGAGAAATGGGTCAAGTGTGAAAAGAGTTGGACCAAGATAAATCAGGCGATGAGATACATCAACCTCCCTGAATTCGGCACACCCAATGACTTTTTCGACTTGTGTGACATAGTCAAATTACATGTCGAACAAGAATCATCATGGGCTGCGGAGATAGAAAAGGTGGCGAACATGGCACCAGGTCAAGTGCAGCAGTTCATGGAACATCCAATCGAGGCTCAAACCGTGTTGCAGTAGTTAAGTTCTATAATAGTCAAGTATCGAGCACGAGCAATAGAGATAAGAGAGATCCTTTTGGCCCCAATGGAACAACACAGATTCCTGTATGCCAACACATACAAGGATCTCTTTGTAAAATGGTCAGAGTACGAGAACAGTCACCCACTCAAGTGAGATCATTTGATGACTCTTAGAAGACCGAGAGATGAAATCACCATGTGGTGAGTTTTTGTTTTACTTAGCTTCACTTTTGATAGTTATTTTTAGTTAATACTATGTTATAAATAAGAGGATCAAACTTTTAGCAAAGATCGATGGTTGTTGCAAAGACCCTCATTTTTGGATTTGTAAATAACTATTTCATAGCTACCTTAATTGAGAAGTCTTGTTTAGGACCAGAGACAAGTTTGTGTTTTTTTCATCAAAAGTGTGTGTGATTGGATTTGAAGAAGAATTATTTCTGATTTTATCTCATGAATGGATGTTGTAACAAGTAAGAGCCTCTGAATTTGTCGATAAGTTATCTAATTCAATATTTTATAGTTCTTGTCTTTAATGATGAAAAGTAAATCATTGTGTTAATATGAGATTGATGATTAGAGTTAAGGAAACTATTTTTCTTTCCATCGTTTATTGCATTTATGTTTTCTCCTAATAATCGTATCTAAGTCAATAATTGGAACACTAGCAGGTTAATGTATTTGTACCAGACTTGTTGTAGGTGTAAGAACCATTGTTTGCATGTTTAAGAATGTGGGTTATCCCAAGATTAGCCTTCTCCAGTAGTTAATATTTCCCACTTTGTTACCCAATTGTTTTATACCAGAGTTTATCTTTTATCGGTCCCAACTATGAGACAAAATACAAAAAGAGAATATTTGAACTGAAGGAGGATCTTTCACAAGAAAACAAAAATACCATCAATTAATTGGTCGGATCGCAAGATCTAGAGAACCATTCCACCATTAAACATTGAAGAGTCTAATTGGGCCTCGATGGCGGGTTTGGTTCCTACTATTGAGTTAAAGGGATTTAGGACCCCTCAACATGGTCCTATGAAAAAAATCTCTGCATGGGCACCGAATGAAGCAAAGGATCTAACTAGGGTACCCATGTTTGGTAAGTCTCTACCATTTGATAATCACACTTCTAGATATAGATAGAAGGTTTCATGTTGCTATAAAATGGGTTCATAGCTAAGGCATATGAGTGAAAGTCATAGGACATGCAAATGTGCATGATGTAATGGATACCTATCCTATATGTTGGGTAGTGAAAATACCTTTCCAAAGTTACGAACGGGTGACATGGCGCTGAAAACCGCAAGAATCCCTGGATAAAACTACAAAAACCAACTCAATCCACTATTTTATTAGTCCATTATGCCAAAATATTGTCTGAAAATATGCAAAGTGGGTAAAATTTTTCTATAAATAGTAAAAAAAAAAACAAATTTACTATACCATTTGTATTTTTTACCCAAATAGTGGATTTTGGATCAAATTACCTCTGAACTTCAATCGGTGATTGCGGAGGCTACGAGTGATGGAATCGACGACCATTTGGACGAGGGAACTCATCTTCCCCTCCTCAGTGGATTAGATTTTGTAATTAGGTTCTAAGTTTTAAGTTAATTAGGGTGCAAATTAAAATTTTAGGTGTACGCAGGCTACATTTCATTGGGTTGCATATACACATGCTTATATGCAGTTGTTTAAAATATAGCCAGTGTATACCCAGACCTATATGTGACTGTGAACACTACAACCCACGTATATGTCTGTAAACAATTTTATTTAGTGGTTGCTAACTCAAAAAGGGGTTTGTCTCTTGCAGGATGGCACTACAGTGGAGGGAAAGGGAACATGAGGAGGTAGATGCTACTCTGGAGAGAGATCTAGGGGCCCAAATGGCCTTGAAAAGATGCGGGCTATATAAGTTTTGGGCTCTAAAATGTATGAGGGGCCAAGAGATATTGCTACAGTTGCTCGTGGATTACTAGGATCCATTTAGTTAGAGCTTCAACCTTGATGGACAACCATGAAGGATTGAAGTCGATGACATTTATTTCTTGATGAGGTTGTCGCATAGGGGTGAGGTGGTCAACCTCAAAGCCCAGGGATCTAGGAGTAGTATAAAAATAGAGGAATACATAGACATTCATTGCATTGCAGGGACTGAGAAGGTTGGGATACAACTCCCCATTCGAGTGATAAACAATCTAAGCCTCAATATTGTTGTCCTCATTTTGACATAGATCATAGGATCAACCTCTTTTCACCAGACATCGAGGTCGCTTATGTTATACTCAGTGGAGTTATTGAGACCCACGGTGTACGAATGGTGCACCTCACTGCTAGCTAACATAATATCTAGTTGACAGAATGAAAACATGGTATTAAAAGGAACTTCGGGTTCCATTCTATATTTTGTAGATTTTTCTTCGAGTGGGTTCCAGGCTTGGGACCAAGAGTCGAGATTATTCTGCGTGGACCTTGCGATTCATCCATGGCACGGTGGACCTTGGTGATGAGGCGATAGGGTGGAGGTAGGGTGCCAACACCCTACAATGAAGAGTTCTTATTATGGTGGAGATGAAAATTCACCGCTCTGGATGACTACCCTTATGGAGGGATCAATTTCAGAGGGGATATTGGCATGCCATTACCACCAGGGACCACCTACATAGTCATAGGTATGTCAAATTTTTCTAAATATTTCATTTTTTTGTATTTTTGTATAAGGAGACAAAAAAAAATTTGGAGGATGTTAAGTATTAATTAGACATATATGTGACACAGACGTAGATCCACAATGACTAGACAAACTTCCATGACATTGTCGGAGGCACCGGGGAGATGAGGTAGTGAGAGGGGACGTAGAGAGAGTCCTTCAAGTTGTGCAGGGAAACTTGTCTCATTTGACACAAAGGATTCTAATGGTTCAGGTGGAGGATCTGTCAGAGGCTACGCAGCGACAGGTGGTAGGTGTGCCCTGTGCTTTGGTGCGACTCTTTCAACATCTCGCAAACAACGTATTTTTCTATCACGATACTCATCCGATGCCACAGGCGTAGATGTCATGATTATTTTATGATCGACTGTACATGTATATTGAGGGTGTTAGCCCCAATTTTGTATTATAAACATCATGATTTTTGAAATATATATAAAACATGGTTCTTTGGCTTTACTTATTCTACAATGTGTACATTGATCATAATGTTTTCTTTTCTTTAGTTGTGTGACAAATTCCAATCTAAAACAAAATTAGCATATGCATTAGATACAAAATTAGAACTTCTAGGTATGTGATGATAAGTAATAAAATCAAAATTTCTTTCCAAAATTTGTACCCATAGGACTCATCAGAGTAAAGCAGGGTCACGCACACACTAACTGTCATTCAACTGACATACTAACTAGGAGTCCAGGTGAACCTCCAAAGACAGAATATCATGTGAAATGGCATCGCGCAAAATTTCTATAACGACACTATATTTGACCAAATTATTTGTTGATGGCCCTAGGCATACACCACCTGAAGACACCAATATACCCTCGGGTGAGTAAACAACCCAAGCAGTGGAAGCCAAGTTCTGTGTATGACGACTGGCCCCGTCTGCGAATCCTAAGTAGACTAAAGATTTTGTTGAAATATTCCAACCAAGGGAAAACTCGAAAAGCAAGATGAAGATAAAAATAAAGGGAAAATATATATACACTAAACTACATTAGTATAAAAAGAGTTACACCCAAGCTTGGGGCTCAAGCATAATATATTTTCAAATAGACTCCATTCCTAGGCTCAGCCATCATGTTCCCATCATAATCTTTTCATTCATAAGATCCTTTTTCTAAGACACGTCGCACTATATAGTGACCTTGCCACATGGTTTTGAACTTTCCTGCCCCAATTGGTTCTTTGCCTTGATCATATAAAAGGACCAATTCACCCTTAGTGTACAACCGAGGATAGACAAACTTATCATACTCGACCTTGACATGTCTTTTATTCGCTTCGATAGATGTAGAGGTGTCTCGAAGTTGCTCATATAGGATCTCTAGGTGTATGATGCGTCGTTTGAGATCGGAAGTGTCAGGTAGAAGCACAACTTCCAATAAAAGAGAAGGGATTTCACATTCAATAGGTAAGATCAAATCCACACCATGTACTAACTAGAATGGAGAAAAATCGATGGCGGTCTTGACCGAGGTTCAATATGCCCAAAGTTTAGGATATAGCATGATATGCCAGTCACATTTTCTCTAGCTGACAGTTTTCTACAAAATGGCCTTGAGAGACTTGTTCATGGCCTCTACTTATCCATTTTTCTGGGGGTAGTAAGGGGAATAATTACCATGCTTAAACCCCATTTTAGATGCTATTTATTCCATCATTTCATTCTGAAAGTGACTACCATGATCAATGACAATCTCACTCGATATTACGAACCTGGATATAATTTTATTGAATACAAATAAGGAGACAATATCCCGATTGGATTTAATTGTAGGCATGTCCTAGGGACATTCATTAAAGTATTCTATGGCCACGATAATGTGTTGATTCCCCCCAGCCAAAGTTGGGTTGCAATCCACAAAGTCCACCCCCCACTTGGTGAAGGGATCAAAAATAATGACTGGATGGATTGGGGCTATATGTGAGCACATTTTCCAGGTGAACACCTGGCAGGGGTGACACTTCTTAACTGCTTCAATGCAATCTTTAAATATAGACGACCAAAAATAATCAGTTCACAAAAATTTTTGGGATGTCACAAGCCCGAATATATGACCACCACAAGCCCCATTATGGCATTATTTTAGAACATAATTGTATTCTTCATGAGTTAAACAATGATGCAAGATATTGTCTACTCCTCGACAATACAGAGTGTCACCGACGATAAGATAGTTCTTAGCTTGGTATCATATACGTCGTCGGTCATCTCGCGAGAGATGCTGAGGGAACTTCAAAATTTGAAGATAGAGAACAACATGTCCATACCAAGGATCTGACGACAAGACAAGGAAAATGTGTTCATCCGTAAATGAGTAAACATGAATAACATCCTCGTCTAATCACGAGAAGTTGGATATTAATTATGTAAACACTAGTGATTTCTTGGATTGCATAGAAGTGAAATCGAGATCGAACTTTTGTAGGATGACAATCCATTTATTGTACTTCCTCCCTATGATACACCTATTAAGGACATATTAAAATAAATTGACATCGGTAACCACAGTATTTTTGCAAAGCAATATATAATGTCATAATTGTTGGACAGTGTGAACGACAACCAAAGCTATATTTTCAACGTGGGAATATTTGAGTTCAGGACCGACTAAGTTTTGAATGAGATACTAAATGGCATTCTCGTAGAGCTCATCATCCTCTTGAACCAACACCATACAATTGTCTCTTCGGAAAAAACAACATAAAGAAAGTTATCTCTACTATAGTAAGGAGACTTCAACGGAGGTGTCGATACCAAGGATTTCTTCAAAGCATCAAAGGGTTCTTGGGCTTGCTAATCCTAGATAAAAGGAGTGTCCTTATTCAAGAGATGCATGAAACCTTTAGTAATATTGGCATAGTTCACTATAAATGGATGTAAAAATTTATCTTTCCCCTGTAAACCTTGAAGTTGTATAATAGTGTGTAGGCAAGGCAATTGAAGTATTTCCTCAACCTTTAATGGATCTACCATCATCCCAGTCTCAGAGAATAAAAATATGAGAAGAAGACCTGACCTAACACAAAAGATTCATTTATGAGGGTTCAACCGGATGTGATAATGGTGACATATTTTAATCACTAATCGAAGGTGCTTAGGGTGATCCACTCTCTTACGGGAGTGAGCAGCAAGATCGTCAAGATAAGCTTTGACTATATGCTTGAGATCATGAAATGCGAAGGTCATAGCACATTGGAAGGTTTCTCTGACATTTTTAAGGCCCAAAGGCATCTTTCGGTATGTGAAAGTATCCCAAGGTAAAATAAATGTTGTCTTGTGTTGGTCCTCGGGTTTAATCTGAATTTGGTTATACCCTGAAAATCCATCCATGAAATAAATAAATAAAATCTTATTGTACATTCGTCGAGAATCTGATCGATGAAGGGTGTCAGGAAGTTGTCTTTAGGATAGGATTTGTTCAGGTCACGAAAATCCATGCACACATGGATGGTTCCTTTCTTTTTATTCATAGGAATAAGATTGGATACCCATTTAGTCAAGGGAACCAGGTAGATAAATCTAGCATTAAGCAATTTTTCTACCTCTCCCTTAATAGCAGGGGCCTTCCTAGGAATGACCTCTCTAAGACGTTGTCGAACAGGATTAGCATATGGGTAAGTTTTAATTTCATATTCAAAAATTTGAGGGTCAATTCTTGGCATCTCTTCATATGACCAAGTGAATACATCTAGGAATTCTATGAAGAGTTCGGTGTAGATCAGGATTTGTTCTAGCGAACAATCTACACTGATGTGTACAGTTTCAATATTTCCAGGGATATGAGAGATATCGATCATGATTGTAGGGGTGATACTCGCCATGTTTCATTTGGCATAAATTTCATGCATATCAAGTGGAACTGCGGCGTGGCCAACTATCTCACTCAAAGTAGATCTAAAGTCATCTTGTTCGATTCTAGCAAGCTCTAGGAGAAAATAAGAGCGATGATGCATATCATCCCAAGGTTAGTCAAAACCATTCATGTCTTCAATGATAGCTTCATCCAAAGGAAAATTCTCATCGAGGAAGTCATGTGAACAATATGATAAAGTGTCCCACATGGGTTCCAGGACAGGATCCTCTTCGTCTGTCTATAAGGTAACAAGATATGGATTGACAAAAGAGTCAAGAACAACTTGATACACAATCTTTGTTGTCGATAGTGGCATGGAAATTCCATAATGTGACTGACCTTCAGAAGAGGTGGTCGAGGAAGGTATTGTCCAAGGATCATTAAAATAGGAAGTGTGGAAAGGAACAAACCTCTCTTGTGAAACGGGCCTACTGGACATGGCGTAAATATGGTGAACCAGTCCCATGAATTCAAAGGTACCCATAAGGGATGAATACATTCTGACACCGATATTCTCAATTGTCGGCTGAGAATTGTTGATCACAGGGATCAACGATCCAACATATGCATTGGGGCTAGCGTACAAAAAGGACAACTGGTCGATTTTCATGATCTTCCCATCGAGGAAAACAGACAGTACGAAATACGAACGATACGATTGTAGTCATAGCATAAGTCCAATTGCATCCTAGTAACAAGTTATAATAGAGGGGTGCATCAACCACCTGGACATCCACCTTTTCCATCTTCCCACCTAACTGGATCGGAAAGAAGGGAAGAGTACCATGAGGGTGGAAGGAACGACCATCAAAAGAATTCAACATGGTTGGAGACTGACAAAGGGTAAGAGGTGCAAGGGCTTTCCAACAGACCAAGGACATCACACATGTTGGAGTGCCTTCATTGAAAATAGTACAATTGATGGTATACTTTGAGTAACCCATGTGGATTTGGAATGACACATGGTAAGGCAAGGGAGGCTTCACATCTGTGACATAAAACTTGATAAATTTCAATCCACAAGGATCTACATCTCCTAACGCATATAGAAAGGAATTCCTCTATGAAGGACACGTCTAAAGTATCTCCAGAGATGACTTCGCACAAGGTATTTGACCCAGGTCCTAAAAAATAGAGTAACTATGGGCAACTCTAGCATTAGGATTGCGGGTAGAGCGCTTAAGTAATCCTTTCAGAATACGAGGTGGGGGATCTGGTTTTTCAATCTGTAAGGGCGTCTCTTGAAGAGGGGGAGACTCTAGACCAGGTAAATTTTGTGGAGAACTATAATCGCGAGACTGAGTGGATACATTAACCTCATACTTAACCATATTGATACATAAACATTCATTGTCTTATGTCAGTTGGTTTTGACTCCCACTCGCCACATTTATGAATTTCGAGGAGCTAGAGGCCATGTGATGGTTATGTGGAAAAGGATTAGTTAGCACGGCAGGTGGTAGAGATAAAATCCTCACAGCTTCCACGAGTTTAGGGCATAAATGGGTAAGGTGATCATCTGTACAAAGCTTACAGGGAAACTTCACCTTCCTCCTTTCTTTCTTTCCCTCACCAACATTAGTATTCATCTTCTCATTATTACCATTGTCCTTTGGTTTATTATTATTCTTCCCACCCCTACGATTATTATTACATCCTTTCTTCTTATTCCCTCTTGGTTGCTAGTTACCATTTGGGCTAGTCGACAATTTCACAAAGCGTACATCCATCAATTGAGTGGGATTAGAGGACATAGATGAAGTTGGCCCTCCTGCAGACTGGTTTAGAGACAAGTCTTTCAAATGGCTTGTCACTGATTCTACGGATTTCACATTGACGAAGCCCACAATGCCATCGACATGAGGTCCAAGATTTTTTCTAAGTTCATAGTTTGACCTTGGCGCATCAGGAAGAATCTCATATAACATCCCAGACTAAGC
This sequence comes from Picea engelmannii, assembly GCA_009831015.1. NCBI lineage: Eukaryota > Viridiplantae > Streptophyta > Pinopsida > Pinales > Pinaceae > Picea > Picea engelmannii. The sequence continues at coordinate 1,299,646 of ML778966.1, forward strand.
ATATATAAGATCTAACTGTTGGGCTTTAAAAATTGCCTCTTCCTCAGAAGTGACCCCAGATGTAGAAACATCCTTTGAAATATAAGGCAAGAGAGATTTCAGGAACCACTTTGGAAAGAATTATGGGGGTATGTAGGCCTTGATCAACCTCTTATGTCTATGCCACTCCTGGATGTGATACAAGATATGAGTGGCACTATCCTGACGAAACATTGACAAAATTTTGATTCCATCATCGTAACAAACCGACAATTGGAAGTGATTGACGAAGACTAAAACCAACTAATTAAAAGTTATGTATGCCCCTCTAGGTAGCTCGATATACCATTTCGTGGCCACCCCCATGAGGGTGCGTTGAAACAATATTAACCGAATAGAATCGTCATTAAGGTAATTCAAAGAGAACCACAAGTGAAAGGTGGTAATGTGATCACCGGGATCCTCACCAGTCCTTCCCTCGAATTATGGAATATCCGAAGGAATCTTAGTGGGGACAGAGGGCCATGATGGATCATGACACTAGGGTCATTCATTAACTTAGACAAGTATGATAGATTAAGGGTGGACAGAAAAGGGATACGAGGTTGCGGTATCTGGCCCCAATCTCCCTTTGAAATATTGTGGTTGGGGAATTGCAGCCCATCAAGGGTTCTGATAAGTACCATGGCCCTGTCCAGGATTATAAGACCCTCCTCCAGACTGATTCATAAGGGGTTGGTTGGGAACCAATCTAGTAGGAATGTTCTAATTAGGGTTATAAAAACTTCCCCAAATATTGAGGCGAAGTTGGGAGATGGTTTCCAAATTGAGCCCTATATAAACCAGAAACTCGAGGCCAAGGATATTTAGAACAAGTTTATGATGTCGAATTGTTGATCCAAGGCCATTGTTATGAAGGGAAGATATTGAGGAGTGCACCTTTGTGGGCCATTTCTGGGAGCTTCATTCATCCGATTTGGGTGACATCATTTTTTATGGGTTCATGAGATCTATTAGAACATGACCAGATCATTGTTGTAATCCATTGAAACTTTCATGATGTAAATTTAAAGATTCAAACATAAATAATAAAATCCCACTGAGACAAGGCCCAGAAACGTAGGCGAGATTGTCGAACTTCGTTATCACATTGGTGTTTATGGTTTGTTGTTGTTTATGATTTATTTCAGATTTGTATATGTTTATGTGGTTGTCATCTTTCTTCCTCTTTCATTCAACTTCCTAATTGGTTAATTAACACATGCTTAATAATGCAACCATTGTCATTTAAAAGATATTTTTGGATCAAGTGGTATCAGAGCTAGTTGACGGTTGGAATTTGAGTTTTGTATGTTTACCAAGGAAGAGCTCATCTTAGTTGAGAAAATGGAATATAAGGAGGGACTTTCTCTAGATGAGAAGGATTTCCAAAATTCAGTGTTTTCCATGTCCGAGATGGTGAAAGTGTTGTATGAAGACTACTTGGAAGGAAAGAGATCGATTCAAGAGAAAGATTCAAAGAATAACAAAGTAAAAGAAGGATTGAAGGAAGCACCTTCGACATATGTTTTAGAAAACATATTTGAGGTATGCAGTGAAGGGAATTCATCAAATTATCCTTTTTCCCATCAATATGTTTTTGGTGCATTTGAAAAACATACAAGAGGTATAGGTTTGAAATTGCTAACCAGGATGGGTTATGAAGGAAAGGGCCTTGGAATTGAGGGCCAAAGTATCGTTAATCCTATTGAGGTTATGGAAATGCCTCGATATTTAGGAATAGGATATGGTGAAGTGGATATTGGAGCATCCTCCAAGATGGGTTCCAAAACTTCGGAAGCAAGTAATGCTTCAAATGGACAACCTAAGTCATTACAGGAACACTTCACGAAAGGTGATAGCGTATCACTCCTTGATTGTGGTAGTGAACGAAAGTCATATCCAAAGCAAAGTGAAGATTAGAATGGAAGGTATAATGGTCATGTTTTTACCAATTCTCCTTTTGATTATAAAAAACATAATCATGTAACCCAGAACTTGTGGAATATGTACCCATGTACTTTTTGTCCTTCACCCAAGCATTGTGTTGCCAAGTGTTGGAAGAGACAATATTTGAACAGGAAGTTTCTATCGACCAAGAAGGAAACATGACATAAAGACTCAACTCCACAATGGAAGAAAGAGAAGGGAAAACAAGTATGGATGCCAAAAACTCATTGTGCGTATTGCAACAGGGGTGGACATCAAAAGGCTAATTTTTGGAAGCTTAATCCAGAGCTTTGTCCAAGGAAGGACAAAATATTTTCACATGTACTCACGAAGGAAGAAATATTACCAGTGAAGCAAGAGGAACACCATGAAGAAAATAAAACCAACCACTTAGTTTTTCCAGAAGTGGATGTCACAACTTCATTGTATTTTGCTTCCATTAATGTAATCACACATGTTGAAATGATGACTATTATAACATCATTTTTGTACAACATAGTGTTTTGTGTTTATCCCTATGAGTATGTAATCAGTAAGGTCCATTTTTTAACTTTTTTTGGGACCAAAAGGTCCTTAGTGGGGATGTATGATCTAGATTTGGATCCAGGAGCTTGATGGGGCTCAAAGAGGCCTAAAAATTCAAAGTTCCTAGAATCTATTCAAAATGTACGTATGCGTAGGAATCATCTATACGAACCCAGAACAAATTGAAAAGGCTCAAAAAAATGTTGTATGCTCAAGTTATGGCAATCTATTCATTTTTCCAAACATGCAAAAAAAATGATGACTGTACAATCCATACAGTTCCACGTGGCAGCTGACTCTACAGGTCGTACGACCGTACAAATGATGTGGCAGGAACACTTGGAACTGACATGGTAGGGTCCGTACAACTGACCGTATAGTGACTGGGTGTACGGATTGACATGTGGCAGGGTGGCTAGGCATACAAATGTTGACATGGACATGACAGGTGGACCAATCTGGGGGTGACACCTATCACCACTGCAAGGGTGACATGTGGCACACCAGTACATCTTACATGGAAGGAACATACATGTGGTAGGTGTGATGACGTTAAAGTGGTTGCCAACATGGTCACTCGACATTTATCGGGTTCTTGACACATGGAAGATTAGTGGTGAATAGTGTGGTGCCATGTGGCCTAGACATGGGCTGCCATGTGGCACCCTTGCATTGGTCATATGTATTGGAAAAAAAAATTGTTAGGTACACCTAGTTTGAACCCGTGACCTGTTGGGGCACCAAAGGTTTCACGTAGGCCAAGCTACCAGCCTACCTACTAGTGGTTCTTAACACCATAAGGGTGACACTTCTATATTAAGTGAATGGTGGATATGTCCGGGTGAAAAAAGGCCTAGGGGCTAGCCTCGGCCCTCAACATAACCATATAACCATGACATATGACCATACCCTTCATGTTATGTTGTTTGGCACGTGAAATATGGTAGCTCCAAACTAGCCCTCAGTTTCAAGGGTGATCCATATGAATCAAACCCCTAGATTCAAGTGTTAGCATGAGTTTTGATATGCGCCAGCCTCCTTGGATTATGGTCACATCGGTGCTCCACATGAATCGGGCCTAACCATACATTTGGCATGTGGGTAAACGGATAGAACCCGGTCGATCGGTCTTTCCCATCGACCAGGGCACAAGTCCAAGGGCTTATTTCAGGGGGATAACCACCAGTTATCATGCGGAGGAATAAGGACTAGCTACATGGCCATGCAATGTGACCGGGGGCCTAGAGATCAGGGGGGCAATGCACAACAAATAAGCACTTGGACACATGGTGTGAACCCATATGCCCAGGAGCACGGAATTTTGGGTTTTCACCCTACATTTATCCAAAGTGGGTTTTAAGCTATGGTATATGATTTTATTTTGATTTTATCGGCAGATTTGATGTATTTTATCCATTTTTGGAAGACCTTGGGCCTTTCTTGAGGCCAGATCTTGGGAGGAAGTTGGGAGATGTTTGCTAAATTCAGCCCTATATAAAACATAAGCTCTTGAGGCCAAGGAGGAGGTTCACAATAGGTTTGTGCTACTGAATTGTTGATCCAAGGCCATTGTTATGCAGGGAAGCTATTGAGGAGTGCACCTTTGCGGGCCATTTCTGGGAGCTTCGTTCATCCGATTTGGGTGCCATCAATTTTGATGGTTCCATTAGATATGGTAGAACACGACCAGCTCATTGTTGTAATCCATTGGCACTTTCACGATTTACATTTAAAGCTTCAAACAAAAATAAGAAAATCCCACTGAGAGAAGGTCCAAAGACGTAGGCGAGATTGTCGAACTCCGTTATCACATTGGTGGTTATGGTTTGTTGTTTCTTATGATTTATTTCAGACATGTATATGTTTGTGTGGATGCCATATTTCTTCCTCTTTCATTCGGCTTCCTAATTGGTTAATTAACACATTCTTAATAACTCAACCATTGTCATTTAAAAGATCTTTTCGGATCATCAGTGCTCATCGTTGTATGATCACAAGTATGATAAGTGGAGGTGTGTGTACCACATTTTATAACTTTGCGCCTTTTAGAAGGAAAAGTCTCAAAAAGAAGTGGTAATTGTAACAAGAGGCAATACCTGTGAGGAAGTTGGTCTGGCTCCATGATGACTTCGGACTCGAGATATAAAAAAAAAAAACCTAAGGCCAAATAGTAATCAAAGAGCACACCAAAAAATAATCAAAAAAACAATATGCACACAAACAAGATAAAGTGGTTGAAAGGGACCTCCCTCTCTAAAGTAGGTATGCCTCACCCAAGAGGAGTTTGAGACTTCTCTGCTAAATATCAAATGTATCAGAATTAATTATAAGGGCCCTCGTGGGCTTAACAACTAGTCAGTCAGATCCCCCTGGAGAGGCAATCCTCCATAAAGGTTGTGTGTTGTCCAACCCTTATCTTACCCAAGGCACCTGCAGAATAACCCCTACAAGTAACATATGTGGTACCTAAGTCAAGAAACCAACCAACCATGGTATAACCGATGCATAGGAGAACAGTCATAAGTTAGGTCCACCATATGGGCAGGGTAACAAAGCCTGAAACCTTGAAAGTACTACCTCTCACAAAGGTAAGGGTGCTAGCAAGATCCCCATATACGAATATATCCCCAGAAATATATCTGATGCTAAGAAGGTATCGGGTGGATATCCCTTCAACCAACCTCATGCAACCTTGTGCTTAACTCCAGTGTAATCGGAGCCTCCTGATATTAACGATTATACAATGTATTTTTCCACTCCCTTAGTCAGACACATATGTTGATTTAATATCCTTGGATAAGTTTACTCACAAAATCCTATTCGAAGGCTCTAAATCCTAAGCTATTTTGTGCACCCTAGAAAAACAAAATTGTTACTAATCAATTTTAAATTATAGTGTTACTTTTAGTGGCCTTTCTTACTCAAAAAAGGTGCGGCCATGAAACTAGTGATGTTATGACTCAACAAGTAAAATAAATGAATATGAATACAATGCAAAGTACTAACTTCGATTCCAAATAAATGATATGCTTTTCAAAATGCAATTCTAAATTCAATTATGCAATTCTAAATAAAATGCAATCTTTATTTACATGTACTAAGATAAATGACTGAGACTTAAGAGATCAAAATGCCAACAATGTAAAATGCCTAATATTTTTTTATTTTCAATATAAGAGAATGAAAATGCAAGGACTGAACAACAACTTGATATAAAAACTCTACTGTGTGTAGACAGAGATAAACCAAGTAGGAAATCAAGGAGCAATAACACCCAGCCCAAGATGCAATGACAATCAAATGAAAAGGATGATGAGAGAGGAACCGTCCAAAAATTCAACCAAAGAAAGGTTTCTTGTCATTCCATAGACACTTAACAATCATAAAAAAGACCCAAGAAGACTCAACAATCATCAAAACCTACCCAATAACCTTCAAACCCAACAACCAAGCAAAAAAGGGTGATGTACATGATTTTTCAAGGGGAAAGAACGTATATACACCTCTTGCGGAAGGATAACATGTGTATGTACACGACTAACATGAAAAAACCCATGTATATGTGTCAAAACACAGCCAGGCTAAGGATAAGGCTAAGAAACTCGGTCTCGGAGTGAACAGAAGTTGTCAAGCAATCATACAACAAGAAAATCAATATAAACAAGAGAAATCTAAGGAGAAAAACACTCCAAACCCCGAAAAAGAAGATTGTATCCCCAGTATGGTCGCCAATTCTGTTATGAGGAAAATATCTCTATGGCTAGGGGTAAACCACAACAGATGGAAATGACTGCAGAAATCAACTCTAATATCAGGTATGCTATATAAACAAATATGCTAGCAAGACAAGATAAAAGGCCTACCTCGTCTAGATGTTCGATGAAGTCCATCGTTGAGCACTTGACTCAAAGAAATACACCTGGAACTATTCCTCAACAACCAAGAAAAGAAAGTATATGGTGATAATATATAATGTTATCACATTCAATAGAATAATCCATCAACATTCATGATACAGTAACATCGCTATCAAATCAAAACAAAGAAAACATGGAAGTGAAGTCGACACATCAATGCATTGAAAGAGCCAAACCAACTCTTAACCAACTTAGTAGCAATGTGGATATTTTTTTGAATCTCTCATTAATTAATTAGATGTATGTAAAGTCGAGCCACCATTTTGAACTGGAAAATTATTGTAAATCCTTACATGACTGTAATATATTATAGGTGTAGGATATTATCCCATATTAGTCATTAGATTGCATTGATTAAAATGAGTAGGTAACCGCTTGAGTAGAGTGTGATAGAATTTAGATAGGAGGAATAAGAGTGAGGAAGCTCTGGGTCCTTAGACAATTTTTCATGGTATTTTTTGTAAGAGACAGAAGTTCTAACCATGTTTTTGAAATGAATAGAATAGAGGAAATTTATCCAATTGTACAGTGTTGATACTGTTTTACATTTTTTCTTTTGTTATGTGTTTTGTGGATGTATGATGTTCATGGTGAAGGAATGAATTTATGAAGAATTGAATAAGTTTCATGTGTTTTCTCTTCTGTAAGTTATGCGAGGAGTGCATACCAAATGCAAGGAGTGCGTGTGAGTGATTATTTTTCAACTCGAAGCTCAAAAGAGATAGTGTGGAACTTTTGTATGTAGAGTATGCATATTAAGCGCAATGAGTGTATGCGAAGTCTTTGACTTGGATAAATAACTTTGGTTTTTCTCATAAGAAAGTGCAGAGGTCAGTTGCAAGGAGTGCACAAGACCAAAAATTGGGTCGGATCGACTAAGTACCAAAGAAATCTTTCAAAAGAAGAATTTGTGGAAGTTGGAAAAAAAAGGGTTAAGATCTATCCAAGAGGAGCCGAAGGAAACAAGGACCATTGATTCAAGGAGGGATACGTGTCAACATATCGTAAGCTCCAGGTAAATTGCAATTGGTTTTCAATTGAGAATTGGCAGTACCAAAACCCGAAGACCCGAAGTAAATCTGGGCCGTCAAATCCAGAGGGATGTGTGGCGACAAATCGTGAACTTTGGATAACAATACTCTGGGAAATTGAGAATTGAAATCTTCGAACACTAAAGGTCTGAAGTAAATTATAACCATCGATTTGAGGAGGAGAAATGTCAAGATATCTTTTATTTTGAGAGATATCCATTGTGGATAAAGAAGAAGTTTAGATTTGAAACTCCCAAAGCCCGAATCACAGAATAAATCACAATCGTTGATTTAGAAGGGTAAGTTTTGATCCGTAGATTGGGAAAGGATAGATCTGAACCGTCATGTTCATAATCATCATCGAGATCTTGAAATCGATGATCATGAAGTATTTCGGGGATGAAAAGTACTTAGATGTTAAAAAATTGATAGCGGGCCGAATTGAAACCATGATATTACAAAAAGCATGTGTGGCAATTGGTAGTGAATTGCGGGCAGAAAAGTGGGTTGATCCCAAACCACTTTCGACCATGCCTGAAATTGTGTGTGGACATAGCCTGAAGACACATGTAGGAAGGATTTAACAGAGGATGAGCTAGAGCCTGAGTCATGATCATTCAGTAGTGAGAAGAAAATATCGCGAGTGTTATAGAACTTGCATCAAGAGACATAAAAGGAATATTTTTATTTACAAGTGAGACCATTAAGGTTTCAGAGAGATAATTCAGCTATGATAATTGAATATCCTTAACTAGGAGGTCATGCAGCCCTAAGGAGAAAGGGGGGTTTGCACCAAGTGGTATCATATCCTAAACAAGATTGAAGTTGTACTCAGTGTGTTAGGAACAGTTGAAGCGATGCCACCGAGGGTACATGTAGAACCACCTTTAGCAAACCATTTTATAGGAAGTGAAATGAGAGAGATTCACACAAGGTTGGAAGTGATGGAAGAAATGCAAAGAATAGCACTTGCCACTGAAGACGTCAGTGATGCAGAAAGAGAAGAAGTAGAGGTTGAAGAAGCTACAAGGGAAGATGTGGCTGAAGAACGCTTCTTGAAAGCTGTTGTGAATTTGGGAGCTAGAGCAATGATGGGCCTCCCAATGTATGAAGGTAATTTGGATTTCAAAGAGCTATTGGATTGGATAAGGTCCATGGACAAGTATTTTGACTATGAAGATGTCGATGAAGGAAGGAAGGTGAGACATGTTGTCACCGGATTAAAGGGACATGTAGCACTATGGTGGGATGAATCGTAGGCAGAGAGGAGGAGCAAAGGTAAAAAAAAGATAAATATTTGGGATAGAATTGTAGCCAAACTGAAGGATAAATTCATACCTAAGGATTACCAGATAAATTGTTTTAGAAAGTTGCATAACCTGAGACAGAGGGGTATGACAATGAAAGAGTATATAGAAGAATTCTATAGGCTGAATATTAGGACTGGACAAAGAGAGAATGATGATGAAAACATTTTCAAGTATATAAATGGCTTGAGATATGAAATACAGGATGAGATCATCATGATGAATGTGAGGATAGTGGAAGATTCTTATCAAATTGCACTAAAGGAAAAAGAAAATTTGGCCAGAAACCAGAGTCAGCGAAAAAGAAATAGAGGCTCAAATAGAGGTAAGGGAATTATCTATGATAAGGCAATGAAACCCATGGAAGAGAGTGAGAAATCATATGGTCACTTTGAAAGAGGAGGAAGTTCCCAAAGAAGACTGTTTGGTGGGAGAAACTCTTTTCCTCGAGGAAGAGGAAGAGGTAAAGGAGGTGGAGTTAAATGTTATGCCTGTGGAAAGACATGACATATGTCTTGGGAATTCCCCGAGAGGAAGAAACAAGGAGGAGGAGAATCAAACATTTCTTAAGTCCAGAAGAATGTGGAAGAAGAATAAATAGAAGGAGGACATAACCTTATGATGAGGAAAGTTATTCTAAAGCCAGAAAAAGAAATAGGAGACTCATTTTAGTGAACAAATTTTTTCAGGACTTCTTGTAAAACAAAGAAAAAAGTTTACAATATGCTTATAGATAGTGGGAGCACTGATAATTTAGTATCTATAGAAATGGTGGAGAAGCTAGAGCTGGAGACAACTGCACACCCAAGTCCATATAAAGTATTTTGGTTGCAGAAAGGACATCAGGTAATGGTAAGTCAACAATGCAAAGTTGAATTTAAAATAGGAGGGTATAAAGATGAGATTATGTGTGATGTAATTCCCATGGATGTTTGTCACATTTTTTTGGGGATACCATGGCATCTTGATAGGAATCTCATTCATGATGGGAGGAAGAATACTTATACTCTAGAAAAAAATGGTAGAACCCACACGTTACTGCCAATAGAAGAGAAGAAAGAAAAGGAAGAATCTATCATAAGAATACTTCTCATGAGTGGGAAGGAACTCTTGAAGGATATTAAGAAAGATCAAGAAATGAAATTTATTGTAGTAAGGAATCCAAGAGTTATCCTTACCAATACTTCTATGAATGATTTACCTGAAGAAATCCAAGAATTGTTAGAGAACTTTTCTGACATAGTAGTGGATTAGTTGCCACACTCATTACCACCCATTAGGAGTATTATCGACCATATTCACTTGATCCCAGGAGCCAGTTTACCAAATAAAGCAGTGTATAGGTTGGCACCTCGAGAGAATGAAGAAGTTAAGAATCAAGTTCAGGAGTTGTTAGATAAATGTTTAGTTAGGGAAAGTCTAAGACCATGTTCAATGCCAACTAAATTGAGTCCAAAGAAGGATGGGGGATGGAGAATGTGTATAGATTCCAGAGCCATCAACAAGATAACCATCAGGTATAGATTTCCTTTACCCAAGATGGATGATTTGATGGATTGTTTGAGTGGAGCAATCTATTCTTCAAAATTAGACTTGAAGAGTGGATATCATCAGATAAGAATGAGAGAGGGATATGAATGGAAGACAACACTACTACATATTGAAAATTTTGCGACGACCACTTGCGATGAAAGTACTCTTTTGTCGCAACATGCAAGAGAAAAAGTTCAATTTTTTTAAATCCACCCCATATTCATCATAATCTCGACACAGGTAGTTTAACCAAATTATTATGGTCAATGTTTGTCGCAAGAGCGACAAATATACTTTGTCCGTCGCAAGAGAAAAGTATGACTTAACCTTAAAATTGACCGTTAAAAATGACCTAAAATAAATAGGTAAAAAAATAAATATTTTTAGGTAACGCTAGTCGCAATTGCGACGATAGTGACATAAAATTGCACTATAAATATTTGACGATTTAAAGATGTTGCGACAATCTTGCTATAACAATGACGATTCCAAAAGGGTATTTTTGTGCAGAAGAATGTCGCAGAATGTTATAAGAGGTGGAGAAAAAAGTAAAGTGGGTGAAAAGGATGATGGTAGATGTTATTTCCCTTGTAAAAACTATTTCCTTAGACATCCCGTAAGAATTTTAATAGAAACAACTACAAAACATTGTAGGAAATATGGTCACATTGATGGTGGATCGAATGAATATCGTCCCATGGTAATTAGCTATATATTCATTATCTTTTTTTATTTTGCCAATTTTATATAAAATTATATATATATGTATATATATTGTTTGAATGTTTGTTATAGTATACACTAATTTTGCATGATTATTTGTAATTATAAAGTTAGAGTTTCCCTCTAACTTTCCGTAGAATATTGCACCAAGTATTAGTAGAAATGATGTTGTACAAGATGAGGAACATCATCATGACCAAGCAAATGAGGATCTCATGGAAGAAGATGATGGGACAAATCAAGTTAATGATCCCATGGAAGAAGATGATGGGACAAATCAAATGATCCAAGATTTGTTTTCGCAGCCAGATGAGGATGGGGAAAATGTTGGTATTTATGATGAACCTCTATTAGAAAAGGCAAATAAATGACTTTATGAAGGATCAAGAGAAAATGTTCTCTCCTCTACATTGTTGCTAGTGAACTTAAAGGTTATGAATAATTTGTCGAACACTTGTATGACATATATACTAAGGTATGTAATATGTTTCATCTCATACTATACATAAATGTTGATTTTTTTTTATTTTTTTTTAGTGTTAATTAATGTGTAAAATAAGAATGCAATTTTTACGATTAATATTCTT
>ML778966.1:1314493-1333213 GCA_009831015.1 Picea engelmannii
ATGATCGCTATGTTTTTCCAAGCCAATGTGAACAGGTCTTTTACTCAAATGTTCCAGGTGAAAGGGATTGGTCATTTGTTGTTAGATATGATCCAAGAGGAAGGCCAATTAAGTATACTCATTTACAGGAAGAAGATGATATTCAAGATGAAGAAGATGATTCGACAGAATATCAGACAGAGTCAGAAGAGCATGGAGGGTCGACTGATGAAGAAGATCATGATCTAGGCATAGGAGACAATATTACAATTCTTGATGATGATGTCGATGAAAATATGCTCGAAAATGACATTGATGATGATGATGATGATATCATCAATCCTTTCAACATCGTTTTAGACCTAGATGATGATACATATGTCGAGTTCGATGAAGAATATCAAGATAGAGAATAAGGATGAGTACACATATGTTGAGGTTGGATTAGGTACGTGACTATATAATATTTTAATTTGTATGAATTATTCTCTTAAAATAATTTACTTTTAATGTCATGGGTTAATTGCATGTTTTTAAGTTTTATGCAACGTTTTTATATCCTAGGTTACATGTTGTTTAATTATTATTTGAAACCTGAAAATACTTGTCAATATAGTAAAGTACGTGGTAGGCTAAAAATATCATTTAGAAACACATAATTTCATGTACCTTCATTAATTTTTGTTTTTGTAGTTTCTATGCATGAATCTTAATAGGACATTTCTTTTGATTATTTTATATTTTATAGATTGGGTTTTGGGGATCAATTGAGAGTGATGTGAGGGGGAGGGGAGGGGCCATGTGAGCTTCCACCTTCATGTGGTTAGCCTTGTTAAGTAGAGGATAAATTATTCTTGAAACCAAGAGAATCTCTTTCATTTTTATACCATCATGATCGTATAAGATTTCATCAATATTGTTAGCTATTTGAATCTTCTTAGAATTACCATAAACCCTATTTTTCATATGTTCTAGTAGATATGTTAATGATTCCAAGTTTCATATTTGTATTTGGATGAAGGTCCAGCTAGCATGCAAAGTATCAAATTGATATTTCAAGTTGATAAACCAAATATTAAATGAATCCAAGCATCATTTGATATCGTTGCAAGAGAGACTAATGTAAATAATCTTGCGACGAAATTGCTATATTATCGTCAAAAAAAGTTCGTCAAAAATTTTATTCCATTAGTATGTAATTTTGTACAAAAATAATGGATCTTGGGGACTACACCATGGTCAAGGACTATTTGTATGCCTTAACGATATGGGAGGGTTTCTAGACTCAAATTTGACTGACACACCCACTTTATTCCATCATCAATTCATCATGGAAATTACCATAAACCCAACTATTGTTCATATGTTATAGTAGATATGTTAACGATTCCAAGTTTCATATTTGTATTTGACTAAAGGTCCAAATAGCTTTCAAAGTATCAAATTGAGATTTCAAGTTGATAAACCAAATATGAAATGAATCCAAGCTACATCATTTGATATCGTTGCAAGAGAGACAAATGTAAATAATCTTGCAACGAATTTGCTATACTATCGATGAAAAACGTTTGCCGACAATTTTATGCCATTAGTATGTAATTTTGTACAAAAATAATGGATCATGGGGAATACACCATGGTCAAGTAACGAGGAACAAGGAACTAGGAATGATGAATGAGGAATGAAAATTGCACGAGGACTAGAAACGTCTGACAGTAAGGACCTATGAATGGGGCCAACGTTGAAATTTTTTCAAACAGTTTCTGTATGCACTAAAATTTTTCATGGATGGACTATTTGCATGCCTTAACGATATGGGAGGGTTTCTAGACTCAAATTTGAGTGACAAACCCACTTTCTTTCATCATCACTTCATCATGTAAACCATAAACCCTAATTTGCTTTCAGAGTACCCAATTTGGTTGACGCAAGTTTTAGGCTTTCGTCGGTCTTTCTTCATTTTTCTTTAAGGTTCTACATTAATGTATATACAATGTATATGTATCATAGTTGTGATGAAAAATCCCTCTATTTTGTTGATTCCTTAATCAACACTATCAAGATACTAGAGGTGGGCAACAGTGACATGTGAATGGGGACAACGTCGAAATGTTTTCAAACTGTATCTGTATGCATTGAAATTTGACCTGGATAGACTATTCTCATTACCTAACAATATGGGAGGGTTTTTGGACTCAAATTTGACTGACACACCCACTTTCTTCCATCATCAATTCATCATGGAAATTTCCATAAACTCAACTATCTTTCATATGTTATAGTAGATATGTTAATGATTCCAAGTTTCATATTTGTATTTGAGTGAAGGTATAGCTAGACTGAAAAGTATCAAATTGATATTTCAATTTGATAAAAAAAATATGAAATGAATCCAAGATGCATCATTTGATATCGTCGCAAGAGAGACGAATGTAAATAATCTTGTGACAAATTTGCTATACTATCGATGAAAAAAGTTCGTCGATAATTTTATTCCATTAGTATGTAATTTTGTACAAAAATAATGGATCTTGGGGACTACACCATGTTCAAGGAAATATGAATGAGGAACTATGAACAAGTAACAAAAATTTCATGAGGACTAGACACGTCCGACAGCAAGGACCTGCGAATGAGACCAACGTTGAAATTTTTTCAAACAGTTTCCGTGTGCATTGAAATTTTTCATGGATAGACTATTGGCATGACTTAACGATATGGGAGGGTTTCTAGACTCATATTTGAGTGATACACCCACTTTCTTCCATCATCACTTCATCATGTAAACCATAAACCCTAGTTTTCTTTCAGAGTACCCAATTTGGTTGACGCGAGTTTTAAGCTTTCGTCGATCTTTCTTCATTTTTCTTTCAGGTTCTACATTAATGTATATATAATGTATCTGCATCATATTTGTGATGAAAAATCCCTCTATTTTTTTTATTTCTTAATCAACACCATTAAGATAGTAGAGGCGAGCAACAGTGACATGTGAATGGGGCCAACGTCGAAATGTTTTCAAACTATATCTGTATGCATTGAAATTTGACCTGGATAAACTATTTGCATGCCTTAACGATATGAGAGGGTTTTTGGACTCAAATTTGACTCACACACCCACTTTCTTCCATCATCAATTCATCATGTAAACCATAAACCCAACTATTTTTCATATGTTCTAGTAGATATATTAATGATTCCAAGTTTCATATTTGTATTTGATTGAAGGTCCAACTAGCTTGCAAAGTATCAAATTGAGATTTCAAGTTGATAAACCAAATATGAAATGAATCCAAGATGCATCATTTTATATCGTCACAAGAGAGATGAATGTAAATAATCTTGTGACGAATTTTCTATACTATCGACGAAAAAAGTTCATCGATAATTTTATGCCATTAGTATGTAATTTTGTACAAAAATAATGGATATTGGGGACTACACCATGGTAAATTAATGAGGAATTAGGAACGATGAATGAGGAACGAAAATTTCATGAGGTCTAGACACTTCTGACAGCAGGGACCTGCGAATGGGGCCAACATTGAATTTTTTTCAAACAATTTTTGTATGCACTGAAATTTTTCATGGATAGACTATTGGCATGCCTTAATGATATGGGAGGGTTTCTAGACTCAAATTTGAGTGACACACCCACTTTCTTCCATCATCACTTCATCATGTAAACCATAAACCCTAATTTTCTTTCAAAGTACCCAATTTGGTTGACACAAGTTTTAGGCTTTCATCGGTCTTTTATATGTCTAATCAACCTTTAGTATTTGTCATTGTTTGGTCAGTTGTTATTCATTGAGGGGATAAGCTGAGGCATTATTTAAATTTCCTCGATCTCTTCCAATATTACCTTGTATTTTATTCTTGTAAATGTCGTCAACTATCTACCATAACATCTAAGAAAGGAAACAATTTTTCTAATGGAATATTCCCACCAAATTAGAATTCAACCTTTGTCCCCTTGGGGCCTTGGACTTAGCTTCCATATTTTGGGGTGGATAAATTCTCCCACTACCCTATTGAACAATGGGTTAGCTTCCATATTTATAGGACCATGCAAATAATTCTTTCTATTCTTAAATATGTTAATTACTTGGCTAGCAATTCTATCCTCCACTCAATTCCCATTATGATGTGTTGAGGTTCATTCTTCATTTCTACATTAATTTTTTTAGTGGGTATACGTTCCATATATTTAAGAACAACTTAGTTAGTATGGTCATGGGATACCTTCATTGAATTTTACATTTAACAGTGGTAACATTGGTCAAGCCGTGTGATGGGTAATTTTCCTTCTCATCATTCACTTGAGTGGATTCTTCACTTTGGGTTTAGTTATTAGTTTTGATTCTATATTATAGAAAAAAAAAACTTAGATTATCCATCTTCTAATGCTACAATGATCCACTATCAAATGATTTATTACCTCTAAGAAATCCTCTAGTTATACTACCCTTTCCCTTTGCATTCATATAGTTCATCTTGCCTACTTCTAGAGGATTCACTAGAAATAGCCAACTCCTCATTCACTATTGAAACTTATTAAATCAATAATTATTCAATACTCTCCTATTTTTTAATGCAATTGTTTTGGATCACTAATCATCAATGACTATTTATCCTTCTCGGTGGTCACAATTTTGGTTTCTCTAATTTATTTTGTCTCCATCATAATTATTATTCTATAATCACCATCTAATATTATTAAATTGGGTAGAGTGATATCTTCTATTTCCATATGAAATTGAAATCATTAATAGTCCAATCGATAATGTTGCAGTGATCCTTGGAATCTATTGAATGAATTCAATATGAAATGTTCATTGATCACTTTGTCAAAGCGATTGATGGATTTTATTGTCAACCAACAACTCTAGTGGCATTAATTTTGATTTCTCTAACTTTCCCCATGTATCCTTCATCATATTGTTTATTATGGAACCATCATCCAATAACATATTGGTTAGAGCGATCTCCTATTTACATATGTATTTTTTTGCTCCATCCTTGTCTAAGATCATAATGTTTGTAACCTATACTCCTTGTTTCATCGTATCAATAAATTTTTGGTATTGATGTCATTAATAGTCTAATTGATTGTCATGATAGCCCTATGAATATGCAGAATTAACTCTTCCCAAGTTTCTCATAGATCACCTTGTTGAAGCCCTAGTTATAGCTTTTAGCATCTATCAACTCATTGTTCAATAATATGTAGGTCAACATGAATTATAGAGTTTTCTTAATTGTATCATGCATTCCATGTTCTATGGAAATCAACACAAATTCTCTCTCTTCTGCTAGTTTGAACATTCTTTGCATTTGGTTCCTCATTTCTCTAGTAATGATTGAACATTCTTTGTATTTGTTTGAACACAAATACAATGAATTTACGATTCTCTACTAATGATTCTCTTGTTATTTTGGTGTCACTAGACACATCTTCCTTTTAACCTATTTCAATTGACATAACCATGAACTTTGTATTCTTGAGATTGTAGGGCCAAGTTCTGGTAGGCTTTGATGTTGTTTCGGTTCTCTTCATGTCGAAATGTTGTATTAGGGGTTATGGTAGTTAAGCTCATTAGGAGTTACAAGTCAGATAAAGGTTACATTGGTTTAGAATTGTGCTTTATAGGGATTAGGGGTTAATGTTTATAGGGGTTAGGTATGGAGAGAATCAAGGGTTAGGTGTTAGGGATGATAAGGGTTATAGTGTTATGGATTAAAGTGGTTATATGGTTTGAGTATTATAAGGATAAATTTTTGAGAGATATAGGTATTAGGTGATTAGGGTTAATAATTTAGGCTTTAGCTATTTGGGGTTTATAAGTTATAAATTATAGAGGTTATAAGTGATTAGGGTTAGCATAGGTGATAGAATAGTACTAATAATGGATAGATGTAATAGTTAATGTACATGTTTGGGGTTATAAGGGTTAAAGATCAGGGTTAAATTTTCAAGGGCTTAGGGGTTTGGGATTCTAAAAATTGTAGTGGTTATGAGTCAAATGCGTTTGGGGAAATAAATTATACTGATTATAAGGGTTAATGGTCATAGGTTCTTAGGGGTTAGATGGTTACTCGGTAATAGTGGTTGTATGTAATATTATTAAAAATTATAGTTACAGGGGTTTAGGCGGGATCTAGAAGAGATTTGGTGAAGATATATACTTGTTGATCTACTAAAGGAACAAAGATTCGCACAAGTTGTCCTTGAGCATGAGGTTGCCAAATTTAGTGCATCCAAATATCCATGTGTTTTGTCTTTTGATGATTCATTGGATTATGAATAAGCTCAATGGTACTTTGATTGTCACAAATGTGGAATGAGTTTGTGGAGGAAGACCAAGTTGATCAAGCATCATCTGTATCCAGGGAAGATGCTTCCCAACATGAACTTCACTAGCATAGTTTTCGTTAGTGGAGAAGAGAATAACAACTTGTTTCTTCTTACAACACTAAAAAATTGGTCCAGATCCAAGAGAAAACAAGTAGCCCAAGGTAGATATTATCTCATCAAGATTGATAACCTAGTGGACATTGAAAAATCTGAGGCAGATATGAGTATGATCCGGAATGGATGGTACTCGGTTCACCATATTTACAATGGTTGCCGAGGGGGAACCAAACACTGCAAGACGCGTGGTTCTCTTTTAGATGTTGGACCCTATCTCTGGTTTAACCGATTGGAAAGTCTTTAAAAAGAAAATATAACTCTTCCCAGGCCCCCAATGACATCTCCAGATTTCCTAACATGGTCGTCCACCACCATGTCCCGGTTTGGGAATATTGACCCAATTCTCTTTCAATGTTCATGTAAAGTGCACCCTTGATACAAGGATTCCCCATCTCTTAGGATCGACTAACTGGCCATGACCAAGTGATGTTCACATGGAGCATTTCCCCACTTCACTATAAAATTAAAATATTGTTATATATATGTTACATATATAACATATATATGTTACAAATATATAACATATATATGTTATATGTGTTATATATGTAACATATATAACATATATATGTTATATATGTTACATATATAACATATATATGTAACATATATGATATATATGTAATGAACAGAATCTAACCGATGCCATAACACCATCCATAGTCCATAGTAAAACACCATCCACAGTCGAACACCAATGCCATAACACCATCCACCATCCAACTGGCACATTTCATAGTCCATAGTCGAACATAACCAAAATCCCTAACCCCATTCGCCCTAACTCGTCCCGTTCGAACTCGGTCGACCCCATTCCAAGTATTGATCCCTGAACTCGGCCGACTCCATTTGGCCCATTCTCATTCATCCGGATCCACAAAGGTATACAGAGACCCCATCAAGAGACGTGGTGACCCTAGCAAGGAGGCACAGAGACAAAGAGTGACAAATAAATGAACTAGAACAACAATGACTTCCATTCTAGTAAATTTTCCTCACTCTGTCCTTTTCAACATTTTTAGTCTAAAAAGTCTAGGGCACACATGCATCATCATTTGAATAATATATTATATATATTTGATCTAGGGCACCATGTTTGAATTAGATATTCTACAGATTTGAGTTAGGGCATATTCGAATTTAAATCTATGTCGACCATCTAAAACAATTCAAGAATCCATCTAAAATGCCATAACTGCAAATTGGGCAGTGAAACATTGTGAAATATCCTATATTCCAAGTGTTTGTCAAAAGTCCACACTCAATAATTCATATTAAATTGCTACAACAATGAGTAAATTCATAACAACCTCTATAAATATTTCAGTGGAAAATTGTCTGAGGAAAGGCCAACACAGTAAAACCAAGAAAAAGACCAAAAATAATTGAGCGGGAATTTTACGGGTTTAAATGCACACAAAGCTCTTCATTAGGTTGGTAAATTTCTTGTAGCATCATAACATTAGGTTGGTAAATTGATAACATTCATTTGAGGGATAAATGTTTTTGGGCACCCCAAAACCCTCTAGAATTTAGTGAAATAATGATAATTTTGTAACCAATTTTTAGGTCTTCCCTGCTCTAAAGACCCCATTGATGGTGAGTTGTTTAACCTCTCTTACTTATTTCCTTGCTTGACACTTAGAAAATGATATATCTGATTTCCTTTCAATATTAGAAGGAATTTTCTTGTCCATGGATAGTCCCCCCACCAACCCCCTTGGCTCCATCTCGAATTATCTTAATGATCTTAACAAGCATAAGCACTTTAGGGCAATTTTTTTAAACTTCTTCTTAGGGTCATTTGTGGGTAGAAGGGATTGTGACTTAGTCTCTTTGATCAAAACATTATTTGTTTGGACATGGACCAACTTAGTATCATTAGAAGCAAATCTCATATATATAGAGGGTACACTACATTCCCCCAGAACAATCTTATTCTAAATGATCTCCCCCAACTCCTATAATAACTCTTTTGAGCCAGACGTTCCCTCGACCCGTTTTGATCCAATTCAGGACTCAAACATTGAATCGGGACCATCACTTGTTAAGTCCATATGTTTAGTAGTAGCCTCATAACCAATTGGAATCGAGAAGACGCTGGGAACATTATGAAGGTGCAAGAACATGTATGAGATATACATACCTCTTTTATCTAGAGATGTTGTTGGAGTTAATGTGTCAGGTTGTGTAGAATCCTTTCTAGATGTTGGTTGATGAGGATCATTCTTCAGACACCCAACTTAATGACAAAACACACAACAACAAAAAGAGTCTCCAACACTCTAATTTTTGTTGGAATTTCCAATTTCTCCGTTCTGTATCCATATCCAATTTTTATAATAGACCTTCTATAAGGTCTTCCCTTCCCATACACCCTAAGAATTTTAGGATTTCCTATGCCTTCTTCTCCCTTTCCCATACACCCTAAGAATACGCCCTAAGAATTGTTTTTATTCAATATTTAGATCCCTAAGAATTGGATTGCCTACGCCTTCTTATCCCTTGCCCATAAATGTCTAGCAGGGTCAGCGGATGGCCTTAAATGGATTAATTCAATCTCCTGTAACTTGTAGTTGACTGGTAGAGAAGAAACTAGTTCAAACAGGCAGAAAACATTAGAGAAAACCCACATAAAATTACTTCCATAGGCCAACTGGCACATTCTTCCCTTGACTTGCGATCCATGCAAAAATCATGAGTTTGACTTGTGTTGACTGAGTCAAACTTGGTTAATGTGAGTTTGAATCGGTGACCTTTGGATCAGCTTGTTTGGAGGCTGATCCAATTCAAACTCGGAAAATTGCAATTTAAAGAGTGATTCTTGTTTCACTGAAAATAACTCTTTAACCAAAAATATCATACATCTCCCATATTTTTGTAAATTGTATATGTTGAAGGCAATAGCTTTTGAAGTTTGTTTGAACAAAATGACACTTGTTATGGGAGAGCCTCAAGGAAGTCTCGAAGTATGTGTATACATTGCGAACTTTTTTTCACAAAATTAGGATAATATGGAGAAGATTGGACATACTCATCCAATTGCCATGTCCAGAGAATTGCAAAATCAAAATTTTTGTCGAGTCCTATAATGTATACTAGGAAAACCGTTAACAATAGTGACACATTACAATCCATTTGTTGATTTAAAACATGTTCAAGTTTTCTTCTTTTATTGGTTAGTTTGGTTGTGGATGTTAGTTTGGACCCCATCATAAAATTTTAATGAACATAAACCTTAACAAAATCAAGGTTTAGTGGACCCCATCATTATCATGCAATGTTATAGAAGAACAACTTTTGGATCTACAACTTTTGCAATAGTTAGTGCCTAAAAAATAGAGGTGCATATCTAGATGCTAACAGGGCCTTTACTTTCATGTCTTAAATGATGTAACCCAACATTTAAATCAGAATATAGGTCCCAACTATTATGGTCAAACCAATCCAGTTAGCTTGTTATATTGGATCTAATAATGTAGATAAACATAATTCTCTCATAGGATCAATGGCCTGAAGTAATGATAGATATGTTTTTTGGTTTGGATCTATCCTTGTGTGTTTTCTTTTTGTATGTGATATGGGTTTCATGTTGTTATGTCCCATGTTCAACCCTAGGTTTCTTTGATTCCTACAAAACTATTATCATTTCCCTATAGTATTGGGGTTTAGGATGGCCTTGTGGGAGTTGACAATGCCACACATGGGTGTTTTTAAAAATTAGAGGTGTTTTGTGTCGTGTGGTTCCTCTTCCTTGAGTAGAGGATGCCTAGTTGGGTTATCCTAGTCTAGTATTTATATTTTTCTATACCATTTCTAGAAGTTATGGAATTTCTCAAGTTCAAGTGAGAATTTTTTGTTTAGGTTTATTTTGCACAAATCCAAGAAACAACAACCTTAATACTATTTTTTTCTTAGATCCATATGATAAATTTATCATGTCCTTAGTGTTTTCACATTTTTAATATGTCCAAAATAAAGAGGGATATCACATTAAATTAGGTGGTTGACCACTAATATTGGTAATTGCACCCTAGTCTAATTGTGCATCCAAAACTAAAGATATAAAATTTTTATTTATAACTGTGAATATGATGATGGACTACTAACTAACAACACGTGCACATGCAACTGAAAGTACAACCAAACAGGTACCTGTCAGATATTTCTTCGTCGAGTGAGGAAAGCTTAGGACAAATAGAGGCCAGAAATGTGATTGTATCTAGTAGATATGATAAGCAAATAAGGACCAGAGGTGAAAAAGACAGAATAGAATTTTGTAGACGCATGAAATTTTTTCTTGCCGAAGGAGGATCATGCTTGTATGATGATGAGAGCATAGGAGACATAGATGTTCCACTCAGGTATAAACATCTGGTGAAGAAATGGGTACCTAAGGAACTACCTCCTATAGATGTTGACATCGTTATCAACAATAGGACATATCACATTGCACCATCCTCCCTGCATGGCTTGGGGCTATTTTCCATGGATGGAATAATTATAAAAAACAATACAGTAACTGAATTGATGGACTATGTCGGACCGTGTTATAATTATAACAATTGGATGCGATTGGTCTAGTACATATGAAGTATGCAGAGATATGCACTTGCCGCAAATTATATACAACTAATAAACCATGATAAAAATAAGGGAGTGACTATCTATATTTATGGAAGGCCTAAAGCTTCCAAAAATATCGCAGGGTTTATAAACAGCACATGACCTGGGACAAAAAACAAACAACTGAATTGCATATTTGAGGGACGTGAAGAGAATCAGGTAGTCCTGTGTGCAATAAAAAAGATAGCTATCAGGGAAGAGTTATTAGTGGATTACCATTTGAATCGAATAGAAACATTGAATAATAGTGTGCATGTTCTTATGCAACACATCTTTAAGAAACCTCTACTTATTGCATTATATGTTTTTATTATCTTTAACATTGTTGTAAATGTTATCTTTAACATTGTTTTTTTGTCACCATTAACAATTTTTTAAATATTTGGGGGTTCTAATTATATTTTAATGTGGCAGGATGATCGTGGAAAAGGGCCAGCCGCAGAACATGTAAATCATAATCAATTTCCACTTTCATTTTACATTGTTTTTATTATTTGTTTATATAATTTTATTGAAATAACATTGTTTTTGCTGAAATTATATGCAGTCAGTAGACCATGTGGATCATGATTCCGCCGATGAGGAGGGATTTTATTCTTGCATTGATCTGATGCTCTTATTAAAAAAAAATATCATTAAAGCTAACAAGGAACTTGTTATCTTGTTAGATCATCCAAAACAAACCCCGGACTTCAAAGAAAGGATCAAGCTCCTTATGTCACAACTTAACACATA
The DNA here is from genome assembly GCA_009831015.1 of Picea engelmannii. Classification (NCBI taxonomy): domain Eukaryota; kingdom Viridiplantae; phylum Streptophyta; class Pinopsida; order Pinales; family Pinaceae; genus Picea; species Picea engelmannii. The sequence goes on from ML778966.1 coordinate 1,326,309, forward strand.
TAATCTAAACTTACTAAACTCAATGTAAAAATGTATGCTCTGAAGAAGCAGATAAAGAAAGCACATAAAAATATTTTTTGATTTTTCTTTTATAAGCCTTAAACTAATGGAAGAAAATGTTATGAAACAGAAACGTATAGCTAGTCAAAAAGCCAAACTTTACGTTCGAATTTTAGTGATAAACAAATAGAATAAAAATGAAAGTAAACTAACCTGTTAACGAACTAATGATATACATGCAAACATCTGTGCGATCAGAAAACATTTAACCACCTTGTCCAGGAGAAAAACCTGCAAGGAACCTTAAGTTTGTTCTGAATAAATGCAAAACAATTATGTTGGCAGTTAAATTTAAATAACAGAAAGAATGATACCAATAGTCACTGTGATATCATGATTGCAAGTAATTGCATTAAGAGAAATCTGTTAGCAAACATGCTTGTATTTAATCTTTCAATGAAAATTAAAGGAGAAATCATATAATTAAAATTGAATAGGTGATCACACGATTAATATCTGAAGCAATAGTTATGGACAACATTTATAAGGGAATTATCCCAATAACATAATAAATGATGAAGACTAAAGCTATCAAAACTTATTATCATACCAAGATAAACAAAACTTAAATGAAGACACCATCCACAAGAAGTTAAAGCCAAAATGTGTATTGTTGTTCCATTAAAGTCTGTAAATCAAATGTCCATCTTCTACCCCAGGCGAGGATGCCTTCATTACAAAAATCTCTAATATTTAAAGAGTTCAGAGAAGCTAAACATCTTATCTTGTGGGATAAGATTAAATCTGTAAGGTCTCTTCCAACAGAGCCTTATAAAACATAAATTTAATTAGAGAAGTGTTATCCTAACATCTTTACAGTTCCTTAGTTAGCATATAACCATTCATAACCAGCATATAACCATTCATCATAATTAAAATTTATGAGAAGATCATAATAAATTACATAACACAGCAGAATAATGAAAATACATACCTCTAACTGATGCTACTATTGTCCTCCAACTCTGCCCAAAACCGTCTGACCTCCCATCCATCTAGGAACAAAGCCTCTCTGGATCCCTAGCTCCAGGATTCTGTAAGGATTCCTGGCCCCCGAGCCCAAAACTCCCAGCAACAGGTGCCCCCTGTCTTATTCCACCAAACTCCAACAAGTTCCTCAATCAAAAACTAGCCAGCAAGCTATTCCAGCCCCAAACCAGCAATTCAGTCCTCTCCTCTCTCAAAATGATGCTCACTCCCCAAAATCCAAAAGTCCCCCTCTCGAATGTTTTTTCCTCCTCTTATCCTCCTTTTCCCCTCTTTCATTCACTGCCTTCTCCCTTTCATTAAGACTCACCCACCTTATCCCTCCATTCAATTCCAACCACCTTATCCCCTTCTCCTTATTGGTTCCATCATTCGATACAAAATAATAATTAATAATTTATTAATATCTCCAACATAAAATTTAATAATTTATTAAACCAATATCCCTTAAACCAATATTTAATTATGATAATTTAATTAATTAAACTAATATACATTCAACAAATATTTAATGAGGACAATTAATTAATTAATTAATTAAACTATTATACTTTAAACAAATATTTAACTATGACAATTAATTATTTAACTAGGGTTGTTACATACACCCACCCTTCAGGAAACTTCGTCCCGAAGTTTAGGTACTTTATGATACAAGGGAAAAGACACATGGTTCACACATTCATATCAAATAATTGATATTATTAGTAAGTAAGCCAAGAAAACTCATGCATACTAGTGTACATGTATAAGAAATGCATGTGTAGCTAGTACATACAAGTCTCGTGCATGTACTAATAACAATAACTATCACCCTTATAGTAATTTATGTATGCATCCAATCCAATGAACAAGACTATACTTGTCCCACTGGACCTTAACTTGGTCTACCAGATGGTTCCTGAGTTGTCAAACTCTACAGTCCAATATGCGTAACGGTTCTACCGTGAGGGTTCCCACATCCGATACCTACAATTCCTTCCAATTTAGTTTTTGTGATTCATCAACAACATAATGACGTAGAACAGATACAGGAAAAACATTATGAGTTTTATGCAAGTGGGGTGGTAGTATGAGACGATAGGCAACGGGTCCAATTTTTTCTTGGATTTTGAAGGGTCCTATAAATCGAGGTGATAACTTTGTCCCCTTACTGAACCGAATGGTACTCTTATTAGGCCTAATACGAATGAAAACCTGATCTCCCGCTTTATAACTTCGATCAGTCCTATGTGCATCTGCATAACTTTTCTGTCTATCCTGTGCTTCCTTTAGTCTCTGCCTAATCTAAATCACCTGTTCCTCCATCTCTTGAATCAACTCTAGCCCAACTATTACTCGGTCTTCTAACCTCTCCCAACTCAATGGAATTCTGCATGGCCTTCCATACAGAGCTTCGTAGGGTGGCATTCCGATGGAGCTATGAAAACTATTATTATAGGCAAACTCTACCAAAGGTATGTACTTCTCCCAATGGGTTTGATTATCCATGACATACATCCTAAGCATGTCTTCCATGACTTGATTTACTCTCTCAATTTTCCCTTCTGTTTCAGGATGATAAGATGTGCTTAAGTTCAACTGAGTCCCCAACGTTGACTGCAAACTTGTCCAAAACCTAGAAGTGAATCTGGAGTCCCTATCTGAAATGATCTTCTTAGGTATCCTGTGCAAATGGATGACCTCACTTACAAATACACGTGCCACATCAGTGACATCATAAGTGTCTCTGACCGGAATAAAATAAGCACTCTTGGTTAACTTATCAACTATCACAAGAATGGCATTTTGTCTATGAGATGTGAGCGGCAACCCCACAAAAAAATCCATAGAAATGACTTCCCACTTGGTCATAGGAACATCATGTGGTTGTAGGAGACCTGTCGGGTGATGGTGGTCAACTTTCACTTGTTGACACTCTAGGAATTTGGTGACAAAATGGACTACATCACGCTTCATGCCTACCTAGTAGAAAAGCTTCCTCATGTATGCGTACATCTTCACACCCGGATGTACACAATAAAGTGCTCTATGGACTCCCTTCAGTATGATGCTTCGAATATCCTCACTTTCGTTGATGTACATCCTTCCTCGATATATTAATAATTTGTCTGCTTCCAGACTATATCCTTCATACTTTGGATCTAATTGCCTCCCATTCTAGAGGTTTGAGGTAACCTTTAAATACCAATTGTCCCCAAGGAGTTGCGTCAACACATGTTCCCTCAAATTGAATTTTAAGGGTACCAAGGAGAAGACACGTGGCCTCCTACTCAAGGCATCCACGACCACATTATCTTTTCCCTTGATATATGAAATACCAAAATCGTACTCACTCATGAACTCACTCCATCGCCTTTGCCTGCCATTCAGATCCCTTTGAGTGAAGAGATGTTTTAAACTTTGATGGTCTATTTTGAGCTCAAAGTTTCTAAATCATGAGTAGTGTAAATATCTTCGTGTTTCCTCAACTTCCATGATGCATAAGCTATCATTCCTCCATCCTGCATTACCACGGCCCCCAACCCTTGCTTTGAGGCATCTATGCAGACTGTGAAGTCCTTTTCCATATCTGACACTTGTAGAATTGGCGCACTAGTTAGTAACCTTTTAAGCTCGATGAATGCACTATCACATTCTTTTGTCCATTCATACCTAATCCCCTTGCACTGCAAAGTGGTGATGGGTTTCACTATTTTAGAGAACCCTTCCACAAATCTCCGATAATAACCTGCTAGCCCCATGAAGCTTCTTACCTCATGAACATTTTTCTGCACTGGCCATTCCATAATGGCCTTTACCTTTTCTGGGTCCATGAAGATTCCTTCCCCATAAATGATATGGCCTAAATAGTGAATTTATTTCTGGAAGAAGGAACACTTCACCAACTTCCCATACAATTTTTTCTCTCTAAGGCAAGACAACACCACTTGCAAGTGTTCCCCATGTTCTCTTTCATTCTTGAAATAGACAAAGATATCATCTAGAAAGACCTGTACAAAGTGGTCTAAGTACTTCTGGAATACACCATTCATGAGGCTCATGAATATTGTTGGTGCATTGGTCAATCTGAAAGGTACTACAACGAACTCGCAATGCCCAAACCAATTTTGAAAGGCAGTTTTAGGAATATCACCTTCCTTAATCCTTAACTAGTGATACCCTGATCACAAATCAATTTTTGAGAATACCGTTGCTCCTTTCATCTGATCAAAGAGATCATATATTTGTGGCATTGGGTACTTATTTTTCACTATAGCATGGTTCAAGTCCCTGTAATCTATACACAGTCATAAGGAACCATCCTTCTTCTTCATAAAAATTACTGGTGCACCCCAAGGTGAGACACTAGGCCTTATTAGCCCTAAGTCGAGTATCTCTTTCAACTACATCTGCAACTCACAAAGTTCTGGTGTTTTCATCCTACAGAGTCTTGGAAATTGGTTCTATACCAGGTTTTAGCTCAATAGTAAAATCAATCTCCCTCTTAGGAGGTGACCCTGGCAACTCATTTAGAAAAACATCCTTAAATTCTGACAATATTGGGTACTGATATAAGGAGGGTCCCTTCCTTTCATTCACTGCTTCCACAACATACATTCGACACCCATGCCTCATGCACCATTTAACTTTCATAGTTGAGATAAAGCATAGAGACACCTTTCTTCATACATCGTGGATCTCTACTGACATTCCTTCATCATCAACACAAAGCACCCTTTTCGCGAAACAATCTACCATAGCTCAATGATTTTCTAACCAATCCATTCCAATGACTAGGTCATACATCCCGAGGGCAGTGACGTATACCTTCAACCTGGTAGTACATGCTCCTAGGTGTACTAGACAATTATCAATGCTAGTTCCTACCGCTTTTTTTTCACCTGAAGCCATCTCAACTTGTTTAAAGTCATCGTGCTCGTAGGATGCCAACCCACTCTTTCCTAATGCAGATGGTGAAATGAAACTATCTATAGCACCATAATCAAATAAAAATTTAAAATTGTTATGACTTAGCATACTTGATGACTCCACCACCATGGATTGATGTTCTTCCTGGCGATTATTAACCATTCTGTAAATCTGGTGGTTGCCACTTGCTCTTCCCATCGGGGCCTTTCCTTCTCTATGCACAAATCCTGATTATACCTCTGGGCAGTCATGCTGGTAATCGAGTCCTCCACACCCCCAACATGTAACATGAGATGGAACCTGCGCACTGCTCTGTGACAGTCTATGAAATGAGTTCCTTCCCCTGGAACCCCTACCCCTACTCTCTGCTCCCTAAGATGGTTGTGGACCTGCCTGCGTCGTTGTTGATGAACGGGATGTTGCAATTACTTCCATTGAAATGCCGGTGGCGACTGTCCTTGGTTCGACTCTATTACCATATGGAGGTGGCCTAGAGCTCCCTCCCCTGGAGAATGTCCTAGGGGCCTTCCCGATGAATCCAGGATGATGCAGAAAGGTTGACCTCATACCTCCATTTAAGTTCATGTGTTCCTCTACATAACGTGCATTTTTTACTGCTTCCGCTACTGAAGACGGTTTCCACATCCGCACCATGGCTCTTATCTTAGGGTTTAACCCATAGACAAAGCATGCTTCCTGTCGTTGATCATTATCCATGTATGAAACATATTTGACCAATTCCATAAACCTAATCTCGTATTCTTCTACGGTCATGTTTCCCTCTACTAGAGCATGAAATGCTCCCACCTGTTGTTACTCATAGTAAGCTGGTAGATATTTCCTTTAGAACCTCTCCTCAAAATGTTCCCAAGAGACGGTGTCCAGGGTAAGGTGAAATTGCCTCTCCAGGTTGCCCCGCCAGTTTAGGGCACTGTCCCTCAACTAAAAGATTGATATTTTCACCTTTGATGTGGAAGCATAGTCTCTTAAGGTGAAACACCTTGTCATGCCTTCCAACCATGCCTCTGCACGTTCACTAGCACGACCCCCGAAAAACTCTGGAAATTTGATCTTCTGTAGTTCTCTAGTGATGTCTTCGGGTGGAGGCCCTCCCCATGAATCCAACAATGCTTCAAGATTACCCATTCCAGATGGTGGGGGTTCCACTTCGATCCCTACTGGCTGACGCCCCTTTAATGTCTCATTTATGGACTCCAAAGAGCGGAGAAAGAGAGATAATTCAGGTGATGGTGGTGGCAGCGCTAGCGATCTCTACATTGATGCCCCTCTGCCTTGATTTCCTCTCATCCTAACCATCCTATATACTTGAATCTGCATCAACCAAAGTTTGTCAGGGAGCATCTCGGGAAATTCATATTTGCACAACTTAACTAGAAAACAGGGTTAGGTGTAAGTTTTTTTTACTTGTCTGTAAACATACGTTACTCTCTTTAGGGGAAGTGGCTAGGTCAGGGTTGAAAGCCTCTAAGCTTGATGTTTTCACCTAAGGAAACTATAGACTCTCTCACATGTGATCAACATATTTAACCTATCATTACTATCATGGCGCAGTGGTGTACTAACTTTGGTGAAAGTTCTATACTCGGTGGATAGGTTACTGGTTCAAAACTCGTCCACTCCAACAGAAATTTAATCAATTTTTTTTTTTTGTATCCTAATGTCATGTTTTAACATAATTTATCATTAACACTAAATGCTTACTTAGCTAATTAACCATTCTATTTTACTAGTCACTAATAGACTACTTTAATTTTATTTTAAGCAAAATTTAAATATATAATTAAAGCTTAACTAAATTTTATTATTAACTTAAAGCTTAAACTTAATTAAAGCTTAAACCCCGTTTAAACTAAATAATTGTTTTTTGTATTTTATTAAATTATTAGAATTTAAACTAAATAAGCATTTAAAATCTAAATTTAATA
>ML778966.1:1333499-1364176 GCA_009831015.1 Picea engelmannii
TTTTTTTTTTTTTTGCGAGGCCCCTGGCTACACGGTCGGTCGCCATGGTCATTCCCTCTGCACCTCCTTCATGGTTCTCACGCTGAGTTGGTGCGCATAGTGCATGGCTTGGTGCATTGGGCTATGGTTGTCAATACCTGGTGTGTTGTGTGCGTTGGTATATTGGTTTTTTGTGTTTTTTTTTTATATATGATGCGTAATGCACTGTTTTGGCTCGTGGGATCCTTTGTGGCAGTTGGTGTGAGTGTTATCAATGCCTTAGCTTTTGATCTCAGGTGCTTAGAGGCGCAGCTATTGCGACTTAGCTCTGAAGCTTGGCACTTGTGTGCTCAGTCTCTGTTAGCTTGTGTTGTGTTATGGTGCTATTGCTAACTCTTGTTTATATATATATATATATATATATATATATATATATATGGTGTGTAGTGATGAAACATGAATCCTAGGGTTCCATTGTGGTTCTTTTTGGTGGCTTGGTGCTTGTATTTGGGAGCCAGTTGGTTACCGGTCGCGGGTTCAAAACCGATGATCCCACACCTTTTTTTTTTTAATTTTTTCGGTTGGGCTTGTGTGTGTGATTATGCTGTGACTTTCAGGCCAATATTTACTCAGTTCTGCACTTTATTGACTAATGGGCAAGTTGCTCTAGTGGGTAATAGATGCAATACTTGCCATGACTCTGTATGCATTCTAAGCAATCTAATGTCTCTATATTGTTATCCGAAATGCTCAGAGAGTCAAAACACAATTGTAATTTTGCAATTATCTAGAAAGAAAGACTAAGCAAGCCATTCAACATTGGAGCTTTCATGTGGGTTTTCTAGAGGGTAATCTCTATGTTTAATGTGTGCTTAATGGATGTGTGGTTGTTTAATTGTTGTGCACTTGCTTCATTGTAGGATATGGCTACATGGTTGTTTAATTGTTATGTGCTTTCTTCATTCTAGGATATGGCTTCTTAACACTACGTCCTTGCATTAGTGAATCAATGCCCCATTGGAAATTTTCTTGTATTTTTCTCTTTTAAATTTTATGATTAGCGAGCCTATACCTAGGATTTCCTCTTCGTTGCATAGCTTTTTTTTTTTTTTGAAGATTAACATGCCATCACTGTCATAGCAATTCTTCATCTCTTTTAACAAACTTTTGATGTCAGGACTACTTCAATTAATGAAATTATGTCCTATCTAGTTTTTAGTTCTTGACCATGTTTATTCATTTAATGACAGTGGCATGGAGGCTCTCTGTACGTCTCACTTTCGAGAGATCCTTGAACTTATACAATTCCAGGAGGTCATTGATGAAGTGTTGCAACTGGTCAAGCACTTTCCATGCTCGAGTGTCATGCGAATTTGTAGGCGCCTAGGTGTGACTGATATTGGACTCAAGCCTCTAGTAGCTTCTCATAAATTGCAAAAGTTAAAGGTGAAAGATTTCCCTCAAATCTCAGAGGAAGGGACTCAAGGTGTTGCAAAGGTTGTCTCCTAGATGTACTGATGGATGGTTGACCTTCATTTTCTGAATCGTAGAATGGTTCATCCATGGATATCACTTAAAGAAATCAATGTTTGTTAACAGGAATATTAACAATTAGAAGGACAACTTTTATGAAAGAAGGCTAATTCTAGGTGTAGCGCTATATTTATTATGTTAATATGAGAAAATATTTTGTCTCAAATTTACTGCCTGACAGAATATGCTTGGAGTGGCCTTTCACATAGATGTACATGAAAGGGTGTCTAATGATTAGCTCTTATCCATATGATGGACTGTTTGTGACTTTCAGGAGATCAGTCTTCCTTGACTTGTCTATTTTCTATGTTTTATTCAGATTCATGTTTAGAGGGTCTGAAAAGGGCTTAAAAGAAAACCCATAGAAGTTACTTTTCTTAGTTAATCCAGACGAGATCGAAAAGCATAAATGCAGTCTCGCCAGATGTTGCTTTAGGATCTCAAAGCGAGCTTGAAAATCAAAAAAGTTAGCTCATGATCGATAATTTGTGAGTCAATGTTGGGTATCTCCTTGGGGGAGTAGTATGCTTCGACGAAAACATTGTCTATGACGCCAAGGGTTCTGAAGAGATTTATAGGTACCATTTCAGCGATAGTTTCCATATTACCCTCAGCATAAACCTCATTTGTGGCTAAGGGATTAATAGGACAAGACCTATCTCCCGTCATAGTCAAGATGAATTCTCCAGCTTTGATTCTTCTTAACTCTGGGAGGAAGTATGATCTGTGATGAAGATCTTCCCAGGGTTTGTCCAGACTAGTCATTGCTTCAATTATAGTGTCAGCAGAGGGCAATACTAAGTCTAATGAATCGGTGTGAGCGAGAGAACCTTGAGCCCAAATAGGCTTTAGAAGTGGATCAAAATCTTGTGTAGGAGTTGGATCAGTGTTGGCTGAAGCTTGTTAGACTAAAGAGTACGCGACCTCAACTGGGGACAAGGGCATTGACATGCTCGGCTGCCCTGTCCCATCCATTATGGATGATGGGGAAGGAAGTATCCACGGATCATCGAAGTAAGTCATGCGGAACGACGAAACTTGAAAAATCTCAACCTTATGGTGATTGGATATAAATTTGATATCACCTTGAGGGGGCAGGTAATCCCTACATTGATGAAACCTGGTTGAGTATTATCAATCATTGGGACCGTGGATGCCCCCAATGCAGGGTCAGGTCCGAAGAAAGACAATTGATCGATGGTCACTATCTGACCCTCGTGTGAAAACAACAAGTCCCGAAAAACTGTAGCAACCACATCTTGCATGGAATAAATCCAACTCCTTCCTAACAAGAGGTTATAGTCGAGGGGAGCATCAACTACCTCTACCTCGACACACATGGTATTCCCTCCTAACTACACCGGGAAATAAGGAACGATACCATGTGGTCGGAAAGAACAACCATCGAAATCAGTGAGGAGAGTAGGTGACAGAGACAAAACGGGCTAGCCAATGGTCTTCCAACATGCCAATGACATAACGCATGTCGAGGCACCCTCATCAACCACCGTGCAAAAGATATTCCGAGTAAATTGTTTCGTTGGATAAGCCACTACTATCTGAAATGCTACATGGTAAGGTAGATGAGGTTTTAAGTCAGTTGTATCCAGCATGATTGTACCCGGATTACAATTCTCGGTAGATCCTAAAGTGGTTAACAAGGTTTTCCTCTAGGAAGGGCAGCTTTGGAGGACCTCCAAAGAGGACATCGCACAAGGGGTTTGTGATAAATCTTCCACCACAGAGTAGTTCTGGGCGGCCCTTGTGTTTGGGTTATGAGAAGATTTTTTAAATGCACCTTTGGGAATGCACGTCATTGTTTCGCCCAACGTCTTCTCAATCTATAGAGGAAGAGATGGGAGTTCAGCTTCTTTACCCTTCTCAGAAGTGCTTGGTTTACTATAAGCATGCACTCTAGTCGATATAAAAGAATCACCCCTCACCATGTATACATTCGCAGATGCGGGGTTGTTTGTAGGTGGAGAGGGATCTTGGCTACCCCCTTTAGTGCTTACAGAGGCTTGGGTTAGATTTCTCCCATGTTGAAAGGGATTGGTCAACACGGTGGGTTGTTGCTGCATCACAAACCTTTGGTCTTTTGCAAGCTGACATAAATGGGTCAGGTGGTCTTCCACACACAAGTTGCATGGATACCTTGCCTTTAGTTTCTCAGTGTTTTCCCCGCCAGTATTATCGATAGGTTTTTTATCCCCCTTACCCTTCTTTCGTTGTTTTTTCTTGCCTTCAGGCTACTGCGTGGCCTTTGGGTTAGTCGATTGTACTGTGTGTACCTCCAACGTTTTGGTAGGGGGAGCATCCAAAGTAGTAGTTTGGTTGGCCACTGTGTGTTGTATAGATAACTATTGCAACTGCTTCGTCAATTGCGCAGTAGGCTTTGTTTGTACTGAACCAACAATACCATCACCATGTGGTCCATCTCTCTGTCTATTTTTATCCAGTATTGAGCGTGGCGGATCTGGAAATATGTTGTCTAATAAACCGGACTGAGAATAGATGAGCTCAAATTGTTGATCTCTCATGATGGCGTCTTCTTCAGAGAATACTCCCGACATGGAGATGTCTTTGGATAACTGTGGGACCAAAGACTTAAGGGACCACTCAAGCAAGAATGCTAGTGGGACTGGCACCTTAATGAGACTCTTCTGGCATCTCCATTCTCGGATGTGATCAGAGATATGGTCCATTGTCATCTGTTCAAAATTGACCAGTAGCTCTGTGCCAGCTTTGTATCTCACAGGTAACTAGAAATGGTTTAGAAAAGCCATTGCCAGCTCGTCGAAGGAAGAGTATCTTGAGAGATCGAGCTCAATGTACCATTTTATGGCACTCCCAATGAGAGTACATTGAAACAATCACAACTATACGGAGTCATTTTTCAATCAGTTAGAGCACCAAAGATGGAAGTTAGTCACATGATCTCCTGGATCTTCGTTAGATTTGGCTTCGAACTTTGGAATTTTTGAAGGCAACTTCGTTGGCATAAGAGGCCAATGCGGAGCATGACAACTAGGGTCATTCAACAACCTTGTCAAATCTGGCAAGTGAAAAGTCGCCAGGAAAGGTAGTTTGGGTTGTTGGTGATAACCTAGGAAAAAGGGGCTTGGAGTTTGACTGGCACCAGGTTGCCAAGAAAAGTTCGGCTGCTGGCCCAGATTCTAGTAAAAACCATAGCCCTGGCCAGCGTATGGATTTTTCATATGTGGAGACATCATCGGCTGATTTCCCAAATAGGACATAGATGGTTAGGCATACATTATATTCAAAGGACTCTGGGAAGGGTTGCCTCATGTCGGTCTTGGGGGGATAGGCATAGTAGTTTTTCTGGGGTTCCATTGATTATGGAAATAATTACCCTACATCGGCATTCTATATGAGGGAATGGATCCCTGCTAAGAATTCCAAGGCCCTGATGCGAAAGAAGTTCCTAGGTTTGCCCCCTGTGCAGGAATAGTACCTTGCATAGGAATAGATTGTCCAAAACTGGGATTGCCCCCAGTTGGGAAGGCGGCTAACGAGAAGGCATTGTTACCAAACGTTCCAACCAAATAAAATAGTGTCGAATCTACTGGCATATTATGTGAAGGTGGTCCTTGACTCCTGGCTCCAAATAAACTATGGTATGTAGGTTGCCCGGCGGATTGCTACTGCGAGCCACCGAGTGAAGGGGACGAATGAGGTATATGACCTCCTCCATAAGGGAAAGCATTAAAAGGAGAAGGGGTTCCCCCCATGTGACCTGGAAAAGGAGCGCTAGAGCTCCCTGCCCCCAGACCTGAAGTCTGTAAAGTGGAGTAGGAAAGTACAAGACTTGTACCCAAACTAGGCATCCCGTATGAGAACGGAGGGCCTGTTGCACTTGGTGTGAAAGGGGTTGTGGTCGCCGCCAAAGATGGGATCGGACCACTGTGTGATGTAGAGGCGGTCAAGACCATGGTGGCTCAGACTAGTGACGGTGTCTTAGGAGGTGAAAACTCTTCTGTGGTGACAACCGTAGTGGGAATTGAAGAATTATCAGAAGGAGTAACAACATTTGTTTCCATTGTTGTGTGCAACACTGTCTGGCGCTCGTAAAATTGAATTGGTACGATGAAAGGTGCCAATAAATTAGTGGTTGGGGTTTCAACCGAGCCAAGAGAATTCACTTCAAGGTCCAAAATGGTCAATTCCTCCAGATGTTGGTCGAGCACAATTGCTTGTAACCCGGTCACTTCAAAAGACCCTTGTTGGTCTAGCTTTCGCCTTAATGGTGGCGTAGGTGGCTCGAGTGTAACCGACGACAGGCCATGAAGCCTTCGTGACCAGTGGAGCTCATGATCCTCCACTATGTGAGAAGATCAAAGACACTCTAGGGTATTCTAAATGTTCAAAAGAAACACACACTAAAAAAGTCCCTAGAAGATAAAACAGGCAAACACTAAATTAATTGGAAGAACAGTTACAACAACCAAAACTAGAGCAACTTATCGTTGCAAGTGCAACTCGAACACAGAATCACCCTCCAGTTATACCATGGTATACCCCCGTGTGGCCCAATGTCTATCCTAGGTACCATGGTATACCCCTGTAATCACCTGTGTATGTCCCTAAAAAATATAGGCAACTAGGTTGCCAACGCACGAGCAGTCACCAGGCGGGTACAGTCGAAAGTCGGGTAGACCACAATGAGCTAGGTATCGAGCCTGAAACCTATCAAGGTTATCGAAAGCAAGTGGTTCAGAAGAAAACTAAGGACCTCGAATGTATTTGAGACCCATTAAGCCTCGTGGAAAATGTAATCGAAGGAATCCCAAAACAATACCTCTATATGTGTTCTCCACTACGATTGGTCCAGCTTTGGAGGGGTTATCTTAGCTACCTTTCTGCACACGACCTCATGTTTATCCCCTGTGTTAGAGGGGGGTCCCAAATAAATTTCACAATACTGGACTTAGACACTCCCTAACTCAGACTCCAATGTTTGATTTTAAATGGCCTTGAAGAGTTTCCTCTCCATCCTAATCCAAGGCCCTAACCCTGAACTAGTTGGTTAACCCTACAAACATAAAAGTCTAATAAATTTTAGATTTAGCATTGATTTTATGGCTTTGTCTTATGTCAAGGGGTATGAAAGTGAAACTGATGATGTGTAAAAGATGAAATCAAAAATGAATAAAAAATATGGAAACAAAAAACTTTTACTTAATGCAAAATTTCAACAACTTTTCAAAAAAAAAATAAAAAAAAAATAATTTTCTAAGATTTTGGACAGCAAACTCAAAAGAAATTTTACTTGACTACAAGCTACTTATGATCTAAGTAAACTGAAAAAACTTATGAAATAAACAACTTTTCTCTGGCTAATAATGCAAAAACACACTCTTCAACCAAACAAGAAATGAAAGAGATTTTTATTTATTTAAATGTTAATAAAGCAAAACGAAAAAATACCAACAAGTAAAAACCAAGAAAAATAATTCTGGCCTAATCGCAGATCGCAGAGAATCACTTCAACAAATCACACACTGGAAACTTTAAAAATGACTCTCACACTTGTCTAAAAACCCTAAAAAAAAAATTATGACAACTTTTAAATGAGAAAAAGCAAGCTAAGGTTAAGATTAATCCTAAGCTACTGACTACTAAGACAGAGATTCAAACACCTGAGAGGTATAATTCTCATCAAAGGAAAGGATGACTACCTTACCCTCAACAAAAACTATACTAGACAAGCATGCTACTGATAATCCAACAATAAGCGTGTGAACGCGAGCTGTATGGAGACAGAGGGCATGTACATGCGGGATGACCTTGTACAGGACGCGTGTATCTCTAAACTCTGAGAAAAAATAAAAACAGACAACCCAAACCAAGAAGAGACCACTAATATTGATAACCAGAATCCCTTGAAGTCTTGGACACTCTTTTTAACAGAAAAAGCAAACAATGTAAGGAAAAAATTTGTAAAACAAACCAATCTGAGACAATACTGCAAACAACCAAGACTTAGAAAGAATCCCAGAAAACCCTTGAGAATGTCTGATTTTGACAGGGAAGAGGATGACTGCCTCAAAAAGTCTCTGGACTCTACACACTATTGCTACTTCTTTAGCTAGCATTCACATGCGGGCTGTAAGAGAGTAGGGCGTGAGTACACGTGTGAAGACCTTATGCAGGCCGTGTGTACCTCTGTGGGTCTAGAAAAAACATAGTCAAGTAAATAACAGAGACAGATGGTATGGGAAACCAGACTCTCTGCTAGCTCAGACTTTACAGAAACTAAAAAATAAACAAGCAAGAAAAACCAGTCTTTTTTCTAAAAACTACCCAAAAAATAAAATTCCAAGAACCCTAGAGAGTTCCCTAGTATGGTCTCCAATTTTGTTGTGAGGCAAATCTCCTTATGAACTAGAAGATAGGGTTAGACTTTGCATGCAGATATGACCTAGAGAAAATCTACTTTCTACCTTCGTCCCCAGACTTAAATCCCATTTCTTTTCAGTAAATACATGGCCAGATCAACCTACCTTGTTCCAGGCATTCGATGTCGATCCCTTGTCACACTTGATCACTTGTTCATAGTTCTCCTTTCCAATGCTGACCTGCATACATGAAAAACAACAACTACACATGCATCTTACCTATAGACTAACGGGTTAGAGATTCAAACATGTACTTAACAAATTATGAATAACTCATGAATTGGGAAGGGAAAAGCATTTTCTTTATTACTTTGAATGAGTCAAATTACAAAAGTTGAGACTGGCCACTGCTCTGCGAACCTGATCCTGGGCTCCTCTTCAACTATCCTCCAACTTCTTTGCTTTGTATCTCTTCTGGCATAAGGATGGCTAAAGGGTTGGGACAATGGGAATATGCAAATGGGCAGAGTTTCTTTGCTATCTTTTTCCTCCTCCAAATGGGACCCCTACCCCTTCTTTTATAGGCTAGAAGGAGCTAGGTATTTGGACGAACCCTCGGCCATGCATGGTCCGGAGTTTCAGTTAACTCACCCAAAGCTATGTGTTTCGTCGGCAACTTTCCTTTTTTCATGCTTTTTTCGATCCACGTGGGTTGTTTTAGGTCAGCTAGCGTGTACACGCGTGCATTAATGGAGTAGGGCATGTGGGCCCTTATAAAATAGGTTCTTAAAGAGTTTTTCAGTAGTGCTTTTGGAAAAGAAGGGATCTGATATGGCTTGATGCCAGGTAAGCATGTATGGTGCAATTTAGGGTTATAATAGCTCTCAATGATCAATAATCAGATGATAGCTTTTAAGTGGGTGAGAAAACAATGCTTATAAACCAAATACGAATGTAGGGTTTAATAAACAATGATAAGCAACTATTAATCAAGTTATGAGATAACCAATGAGATGACAGTCATTCTGCAGCTAAAATAACTTGAATAAGAGTACAGAAGGAAAGATGAGAATATGACATCAATAGAGAGAAAAAATTGTGATTTGTATTATCATATGGAAAAGTATGTTTACAATATAGTATATTATGTATCCAAAATCGAACCCCCTCCATGGTTTTTCAACAGTTTGTGGCTTTATCGCCTTTACACCAAGATTTCAGATCCTATTTTAATGGATCTGAAATACCTAAAATAAACATAATCAAAATGAATCTTTAGCATATATGATATAGTCTTATCATCATAAGTCGAAATTGACAGCTGAAGCATTATTTGGCAATTTGCTTATGAAAATATCATATTCAAAAATTTGTCTTTGGTGACTGGGTGATTTCTGTCAAGAATAATCATGCCATTTGGTTTTATTTCCTTACCATATGTCTTTAAAACTTAATGGGAAAGATATTCTAGCTTCTCCTAATTATTATCCACCATTTAACACCTTTCCCACGTGTCCAGGAATCCAAAAATCGTGATCTGGGCAGAAAGAAAACGTTTCTGGACTCTTATGTGCTTTCATTGGCTATTTTGTCCTGAATCCGCCCCTTTTTCCACTGAAAAGGAAAACTTTCACCGGCTCACTACACTGTGAGAAAAACCAATGAGCTGGTGAAAGTGCAGATTTTTTTAATGAAAACTGCCTTGGGAAAAATCAAATTTTCGAGCCATGGAGAGTCCATTTTACACGCTTGAATAGTCGATTAACAACTAGACATCCTAATATTTCCAATGGTACTTTCAGATCTTCATTTAGATCTTGGGAAGGAAGTCAAAAGTCCCCAAAAATATGATGTATAATTTATCAAACAAATTTCAGAATGAATTATTTGATCGCTAACAGGTTCCATGTCATCTTCCATTTCTATGGTCATGTTTAGGGTTTCTTGATATGATGTCAACTTATTTTCTTAAACATGATTAGTTATTAGTTTAGAGTTTGGAGATCAAATCCAATCCATGCATACAAGTTCCTAGATATTATATTTCAACTTACCAAAAAGATCCTTCAATAGAAAGTTGTATCATTGTACCATTTCTCCCTTCAAGCATCTAATACTTCTCAACTTTGTAAATGGCAAATTCTCAGTATATAGATATCCATCTAGTACTTCTTTGAACTAATTGACTACATCATCCCATTGTCACAAATATAGTTGCTTGTTATCTCTCTAATACCATTTGAGTATGGTGCAAAATAATGTACCTTTGAATGTGATCCACTAGGTGGATAGGTTAATTCTTTTCTCAACTTCCCAATGGGTATTACAAGAAAATATATGCAACTTATGCAACTATGCAACTATATGCGACTTATGAAACTATATGCAACTATATGATAGATAAGTGTGGCAATTTCAACTTTATGCAACTTATGCAACTAAATGAAACTATATGCAATTGTGTTGGTACCAAAAACGTATATTGGCACAATAACTTATCTTATTTTTTTAACGAGTGTAGGTACCACCAAATAGGTATCTGTCAGATCTATCTTCCTCGAGTGGTGATCAAGATATACTAAGAGAGGTTGAAATTTAGACGTGTTGTACTAGATCTATCAGTTCTAGATCAACTAGGTTGGAAAAGGTAAGGAAAAGATTATGTATACGCATGCAATTTTTTATTGCAAGTGGAGGGTCGTCTAATTATGATGTTGAGAGCATAGGTGACATTGAGTTTTCCTTGAGGTATAAACATCTAGTGAAACGATGGGCACCTAAGGAGATACTTGAAGTGGACACAGATTTCTTCATCGGTGGGAGGATGTATCGCATTGCTCATTCGTCCTTACATGGATTGGGGTTATTTTCCATGGATGGCATAAAGATCAGCTATGGCACTGTAATTGAATTGATGGAGTATGTTAGACCATTATACAAATACAATCATTGGTTGATGTTGGTCCGATATACGCAAAGTATGCGGTGATACGGAATTGCCGCAAATTATATACAACTACTAGATAACAATCAAAATAAAGGGGAAACTATGTATATTGATGGAAGGACAAAAGCTACTGGAAACATTGCGGGATTTATAAATAGTACACGACCAGTGGAAACAACTAAGAAATTAAATTGCATATTTGAGGGACGCGAAGGAAATCGTATATTTGTATGTGCAACAAAATCAATAGTTCAAGGTGAAGAGTTGTTGATCAATTACAACTTAAATCGAATAGATGGAGGGGGTTCCACTATGGGCGTAAATATATTACATACCATTCAACTCAACCTTTGATCAATCATTGTTACAATTTATCACTGCAATATTTCAAATTTTTACTGCATAATATTTTTACAATTACTTTCATAACTCTTGTTGATTAATTTATTGTGTCAACATCTATCCAAGGTGATCGTGGAAAGGCACCCACTTTGCCTCAATAGGTAAATGTTAAATACAGTAAATACTTATGACTACAACAACTAAATTTCAGAAATTTCATTTTTTTTTCTGATATTACTCCAATATTTCATTTTCTTAATGTTACAGGTGAATTTCATAACTTTTATTGATTGATTTATTGTGTCAACATCTGTCCAAGGTGACCGTGGCAGAAAATCACCTGCTACATCTGTCCAGGGTGACCATGGCAGAAAATCACCCGCTACATCTGTCCAGGGTGACCGTGGAAAGGCACCCACTGTGCCTCAGCAGGTAAATGTTAAATACAGTAACACTTATGACTACAGCAACTAAATTTCTGAAATTTCATTATTTTTTTTCTAATATTACTCCAATATTTCATTTTTTAAATGTTACAGGTGAATTTCATAACTTTTGTTGATTGATTTATTGTGTCAACTTTTGTCCAAGGTGACCGTGTCCAAAAATCACCTCCTACATCTATCTAGGGTGACCATGGAAAGTCACCCACAATGCCTCACCAAGTAAATGTTAAATATGGTAACAACTTATGACTACAACAACTAAATTTCTGAAATTGTTTTATTGTTTTTTTTATATTACTACAATATTTCATTTTTTCAATGTTAAAGGTGAATTTCATAACTTTTGTTGATTGATTTATTGTGTCAACATCTGTCCAGGGTGACCATGTCCAAAAATCACCCACTACATTTGTCTAGGGTGACCGTGTCCGAAAATCACCCGCTACATTTGTCCAGGGTGACCGTGTTCGAAAATCACCCGCTACATCTGTCTAGGGTGACCGTGGAAAGGAACACGCAGTGCCTCACTAGGTAAATGTTAAATACAGTACCAACTTATGACTACAACAACTAAATTTCTCAATTGTTAAAGCTCATCTCATTAATTTTATTCATCAATGTATTGTGGCATGGTCAACGTGGGAAGGCTCCCACAGAGGATATTGATGGGGACGAAATATTTTATTCGAATGACCCAATGAAAATTGTAACAAAGGCCTTGAAGAAGGATAACATAGAATATCTAGGTTTTCTTAGCAAAAGACCCCTGACACGGGAGGACAAGGAAAGAACTATAGAGCTACAAAATACAATAACTAATTTTGGGGTAAGTGGCATCTTCACAAATTTTTATCAGCTATGACAATTTCATATCCGTTTTTTGTTTTATATTTTGTATATGATCTAATAAAGTAAAGTTTTTGTTTGTAGGAGTTTTTAAACCTCGTGTGTGGGGAACCTGTCGATCTTGCAACTGCAATAGGTAGCAGTAATGGTCCAATGCAAAAACAAGGTCGACATAGAAAAGTGCAAGTGAGGTTTTTTGAGCCTCCTGAGGTTCTCCTTGAATCCATTGATGAGAGAAATGATTTTGACCAGCATGGCATGCCGGAGCATGATGAGACGAAGCCTGGGACTCCACATGACTCCGGAGAGGAACATATTGTAGATGGATAGGATATTATTATGCATGGAGTAGAATGAATTAAAAGCATCGGATCACTAGATTTCACCTTTCTGGTGCATGACGCATGTGTTCCGATCAAGATTCAGAAGATTGCAGGTAATTGTTAATTAATTGATTCATTTTTTTCATGAAATTGAAATGGACATTTGTTGAGATTATTATAAATTAATGGATAACATGTTTCTGCAGGAAACAATGTTTTCTATAGAAACTTAAATGACAAAGCATTGGAGATGTTTGGCCCCGCCATTCGCACATGGTGGAATGGCCAAGATAGCAAAAAGAAAGATGATTTAATAGATCACATGGTAAACTTGTTCGGCAATACTTTCAACAAGAAAGTGGTTACAAAGTTAGTTGGCAAGAATTTAGAATATACCAGGGCCCAGTATAGGGAAAAATTGAAAATAGACCTCAAGAACGAGCGCCCTCCCATGGTTCCCGAGAAAGAGTGGAAGGCGCTAATAGAGGATGCAAAGGAGAACTTGTTTAAAAAACAAGGAAGACAACCACAAGTTGGTCAAGAAAGGTACAACACATGTCATATTATCAGTGAAATATGATCATTTATGTTTTTCTTTCATGTTTTAAGTAGCAATTCCGATATCTAATTGTTTTCAAAAAATCCATATGTAGGCTACCAGACACCTCCAAAGCAACCAAGGCCGGAGTGGAAAAAAACGGCCAGGATAAACTAGGCCAGGGTGGCTACGAAAAACTAAAATCCCGAATAGTAATATTTAAATGATTAACTGTGGTTAATATTTATTTAACAGTAGCGAACAAATATATGTTTTTGTTATTGGTATTTTTAATGGTGTTATGCATTGCAATTAAATATGTTCGACATTGCTGCCACCAAGGAAAACCTAAATCTTGGTTACAAGCATGGTTTTAAAAGTGCGATTGAATAAAGAAAAATCTTGGGCTAGACTCCTATCTCCCTAACCACGTAGGTAAATCAAATGAATAAGGAAACCACGGTAGCATGCTTGTAAATTCTATTCATATTGTATTATGTCACCCTTAACTAAGAATTTATGTTTCTTTTCAAGCAACAGTGCTACCGCAGTAGTGAATCCAGTGGTATTAAGAAAACACCATGTCATACAAGGGTGCACATGTCCAATGATAGTGTAGAGCAGAGTACCCATTCTGGTATGTATGCTTCAGAATTAGAAATATTTACTGTGATTGTAGATATTTATTTCCTGACTTATACTTATATATTATCTTCTCAAAATTGAAGAGCATGTAGCTCAGGAGGGTGAAATTCGAGAGCAACCAAATGGACAAGAAATTAACACACCAACTATCGCAGCTACAGAGACAGGTAAAGAGAAATAGTGTAATGTTAATCAAAATAATGAATTAGTTATTTCAATTATATTTCAACATATCAATATGATCATTTTTTTTGTTCCAGTTCACGACCCTGAACAGATTCCAACTAACCCTTCTCAGTGACGTACCAAAAGTATGGTACATGAGCGCACATAAACAATAGAAGGACAAGGCACACAAAATACAATGTCCTTGGATGATTATGATACCCCAATTGTCAATTTTATGAATGTAAAAAAACATAAATCAAAGAAAAATTAGATGTATAAATTCATGACTTGTATTTGGATCTTTATCTATGTTTATATGTTCATATGTTTTTATGACTATCCTAGTTATGCATGGATGTCTATATGTTTTCTGTATAAAGAAAATCATTTGTTGGGTATGGGGAATTGAGAGCAATGTGAGGAGGGGGGGAGGGCCATATGAGCTTCCACCTTCACGTGGTTGGCCCTATTCAGTAGAGAATAACCTATTCTCGAAACAAAGAGAATCTCATTAAGGTATGCGATAACTTAATTTTTTTCTAGAGTATTTTACATAACTAAATGCATGCTTATTTTCTTATTAATTATTTAGTCATATAAAAAATTTGTCTTTTATGATTCATGCAGGTCTTGGTGATGGAAATGCATCTTGTGGACAACTCTTATCAAGTTGTATGGGCTAATGGATCTGGCTAAAGGACAATGAAAAGGTAAGAGTTTTGACGTGTTTTTAAAAGTAGGCTTTATATTAGTAAAAGTTCACAATCCTCATGAATATGTATATATTGATATATATGCCAAGTTCCATGTGGTGTTTTTATTGTCTAATTTATTTGTTATTGTCAAGTTATTTGTCAAATTTAATGTGTAGATATTGCATATATGCCAATATCCATGTGGTGTTTTTATTATCTATTTTATTTGTCCAATTTAATGTGTAGGTGGTTGTATAGTACATCGAGTGTACACTCTTTACCTATCTCAAATTTCAACTATAAATCAAGAACCCTAAAGTGGTATTTTAAATATAATTTTGGTTTACTTGTAGTTTTTTTATAAAGAAGTATAACTATTTTAGAGAACCCCCATATACAAATTCTTTATCCATATCCTCATTGTGGAAAATAAATTAGAAAAGATCCCTCACTTCATTCATTTCCATAATACTAACCTTATTGTTATCCCTAGTCCAAATCCTAGTTCCTATTAAACAATGCATGAGGCTAATCCCAATAATCTAGACCCCTCCTCTCATCCCACATGTTAGTGCAAGTATTATAAGGCTCCAAAGGACACTACTACAAAATCTGTATTCTTATAATAATAATTCACATCCAAGTCCTTGTGCATAGATGAGAAATCCAAATCACAATGAAGAATGAAATTTATTCCCCTCTCTAAGTCTCCTTTTTACTCATAATTGTTAGATCAAAGACCAACTTGCCACTATAATCCTTGACAATTGTAACCAAAATAATCGCATTTTCCATCACTCCTCACCCCTCTCTTTATCATTGGGGATTTGTACAATAGGACGAAGCTCATATTCTCATTAATAAACATTGTGGAGTCACCCTTGTCATAGGGATTTTTCAAGAGAATGTTTAATGTTATGTACCTCCCCTTGATTACTCTAATTTACTCTTGAACATATCATATGAACAACAATTAAATGATTTATAAGATGTCCATTGAATTACCTATCAACTCTTTAAATATAACAAAACCTATGAACTCATCTTTATTGCAATACCCTTTCCATGTAATGATGTGACCAAGACATCCTACATAAATATCTTTCTCTCTTAGTTGTAACTCACATCCAACCATTTCATATGGTTTCACTTTCTCTTTTCCACACATTCCAAATGATACCTTCTCATCCTTCTAACCAATAAAAAATAATGAAATTCTTTATAAGATGCTCATTGCAATACTTATCAACTCTATAAAGATGAAAAAAACTATGAACTCACCTCTTGCAATACCTCTTACCTATAATGTTAAGACCGAAAAAAACATAATGCACAAATACCTTTCTCTCTCACTTTTACATCACATCAATCCATCTCATCTCATATGGTTGCACTATCCCTCTTCCAATCTCTCTAAATAATACATTCTCATCCTTCTACCTGGATGCAATATCACTCTATTATTCTCATTCTAAATCACAAACCTTCCCAATGATTTTTAACTCAATTTTTTTCCTACCACACACGAATTAACAAAATATATATATGATCTATTATACCTAGTTCCATAATTGCTTTCCCTTTTCCTCTCGCCGGCTACAATAATGAGGTAGCCCCTTATTCTTCTATGCCTTCTCTTTTCCTTATCTTTCCATTAGTTTTCAAAATCAACATTTGCTAACATTAAAAAGGTTCCATGTCTTAACACACTTTTATCAAGTTGAATGAAGCTTTTTTCCTATTGGGAATTTTTTGGGGCTAGCTTAGACTTCCCATTATCAACTCTAGCCACTTCTTACTTGGTAGCACCCAATATTACCTAGTTCTCCCCTTGTATTATTCCTCTCCTACTGTTCCATGCTCTCCTACATACTCTTCCTCTTTTCCTAGTCCTTCAAATTCTTAGGGAAAGTATTGCCTCTCCTCCTTATCTCTTCTTCCTTACACCCCCTTTTCTCCATTTTTATTTGGCCATAATATCTATGGGTCCCTTCTAGGTCATTATCTCAAGAAATACCCTACTTGAGATAACCTCTACCTACTTAGGATCAACTATCACTTCTTTGGTCAATTTCCCCTTAATGGTCACATTCCATAGCTTGCAACTATGGAGCTCCTCCCAATGGTGACACCATATCTTCCTTTGATCCTCTCTCCTCCACTATTATGCCATTGGTATTTTTCACCTCTATGCTTGCATTGAACTTAGGTTGATGCATGTCACCTCCAAGTTTCCATATGTCACATTTATTCTTGTGATAACCCTATATTAGAGTGTGTTTCCTCTCTCGCTCATGTTCACTCTTAGTCGGTTTATGTCAACTCATGCCTTTTTCCAATGTCATGCTAATGTCATCAACTTTTTTCTCTTGCCTTTGTTAGAACTACCCTAACACCACAACCTCCTATATTTACCTTTTCATCTATCCTCCATCCTTTCCATAAGAGATCATGTTGTTAATCCTACCTCACTTGTGGTAAGATGCCAACCTCTATGATGTAGGTATCTAGCTAAACACGTTCCTACACCATCCTACCTCACGTATAAGTAAGTGCAAGTATCTCCTTGTCACTCTTAATATTATCAATCATTTTATAGTTGAGATGTTATTACTATTGTTATACTCACTCATGGTTTACTTACATGTTCTACTTATTGTTCCATTAATATAGTAATTAGAAATTGCTCATCTCTAATGTCCTAATTTAGCCATTGCATCATTTACATGATAGTTACGATTATTTCTTTTTATTTCATTATTTACATTTCATTGTTTAGTTTCTATCATTCTTATGAAGTAATTAAATTCACGTGTTCCCCCATGTCAAAATTGTGTGTTTAACATACAATGTTTGTCTACCAATCTTTCTTTCTCATTTTCCTTCTACTTGCCTAACATTATACTAATCCACATGGCACACCTTGTAGTTTTACCTTACACTAATTCTCAAGGAATAGGGTTCTTCACATGTACCATGGGATATATAGGCCTAGTTGATGGAGGATTCCCTCACGACAACAATGTATCTCCTATACATTGCAAAGACCCTCATATTACCCCTATATAATTTCTTGCATTGCTCATTCTTTTCATCTTGCTATTATTCGCATCTTATGGATAGAAGTTCCTATAAGGCGAGGTAAAATGTATAGAATCTCATATGTTCATAAATTATCTAGCATTCATTCTTTGGTTACTAATTCCCTTCAATCCTCCCTAGCTCATTATAAATCCCTCTAGGATCACCATCAAGGCTTTTTCTAGTTTCAAATTGGTCACTGACTTTGGTTGTATGTGGACAAACAATGTTTTAAGGGGTAGCATCATAAAAAACTCAAGCCTATTTTCTATTGTCCCTATATTGTTCTTCAATATATTAATGACAATGGTTGTCACTAGTATTTCCCTTCCTTGCTAGATATCCATAATATCATTTATGTCAATCATCTCAAGCTATATGAGCCATCTATTCTGGAATAGGAAGTTCAAGTCTGCCACTTAGCAGACAATATCCATACACTAGTGGACCTACACACCTGCTACACTTGTCATCAATGAATTACTTCCTATATTGTTGAATGCCAAGGTCACCATCCCACTCAAGACAAATCGCTATCCTAAGTTGTTTTTAAAAAGAACTTCTTCCATCTTGTTGAGAAAGTAGAGACATTATAATATGGTATTATCATATTACAATGCAATATGGTAATACCATATTACATTAAAATATGGTATGACCATATTATAGTGTAATATGGTATTACCATATTACAATGTAATATTGTAATATGGTATTACCATATTACAATGTAATATGGTAATACCATATCTCGTGTATTTTGTTTTTTAAACTTAAAGGATGCATCGCAATATCGACGATAGTTCGTCGGAAGGAAAATTTTATTTTGAACAACCATGGAAATAGAGACGAAAGTTCATCGTACATAAAGCATTTGCGTCATAAGTTTTGTCTTGCCATAAATTTTCTTCGTTATTTCCACGCTTTTGCGTCACAACTTTCCACAATTTTTTTACATTAGCACAATTTTTCATCCCTATTGCAACGAAGTTTCATTGTAATTGAGACGATGTATAAGGTTAACCTACAATGATGGTGAGGACACGTGGAGGGATAATTTCATTGCTATTTCCATGAACACATGGTTCATGGATATAGCAACGAAAAATAGTATTGGCTTCCATGGAAATTGCGATGGATAAGCGCGGCAATAGCAACGAAAAAATGTGGAAAATTTGGTCATATGTACTAGTGAGTCATGTGCCTTTCACCCACATTTATGAATGAAAGAGGCATCCGCCTTCCCTTGGCTTATCTGGTTCACTAGGATGGATCTTGGTGGTAGCAACGGTGGCATTGGGTTTTGTGTCAATGATCTGTCTCCCCCTTTTTGGTTCAGACTCAGAGTCAGAACCTGCATCTAATTCATAAGATTTCACCTCAGCCACCAATGACCTCTTTGAGCGGAAATCAATAGTGTTATGCCAGGGGATTTTATGGAAGTCGCATCACTTCCCAGTATCTTTCTTTGTCTTTTCGATGTCACTCTTTTATTATGGATTAGACTGGTTGTCCTGAGGACGTCCATATTTTCTCTCTCCTTTTTTTCTGCAGGTTGGGGCCACCCTTTCCTTGATTTTGTTGTTCGGGGTTCCCCGGACCAAATTGCCACGTATTTTGTGTAATATTTTTCTCTATTTTAATGGCATATCAATAGGTTGCACCCAAGGATGAGATGTCCAGAAACTCCATTTCGGCCTGGATGTGTCTATACATACCACCGTGATACTTGAGCACCAGATGTCACTCAAAATATTTGATACTCAACTTGTCATAGAAGGTATGGAATATATTTTTGAACTATGGCACTTCTTGGTCTCTTTCCTGCCACAATGTGGTCAATTTTGTATGCTAGTATTGTTCCTTAATAGAATATGTTAGCACCATGATTTTCATAACTAAGATTAGAGGTTTTTCATCAATTTGAAAAGTCATGCCTGTTAGAACCAATATTTTTTTTATTCCTGGTATCATCTAACGTCTCCAAGGGTCAGTTTCAAAATGAAGCCTTATCATTTATTATTTCCATTTCCATTTGCAATTGTGCCCTGCAAAATTTGTTGCGGACCACGCAAAGGATTTCATCACACAGAAGATGATGTCACAAATAAGATGTCGTCACGCAGAGGATTTTGTCACATAGAGGATGATGTCGCATAGAAGATGTTGTCCCATAGAAGATGTCATCGTGCAGAGGATATTGTCATGCATAAGATGTCGTCTCACAGAAGATGTCGTCGCACAGAAGATGTCATCGTGTAGAAGATGTCGTCACGCAGAGGATGTTTTCACGTAGAAGATGTCATCGAACAGACAAATGTTGTCACGCAGAGGATTCTTTCGTGCATAAGACACCATCGCTCATAGGATTTCGTTGTGTAGAAGAGGTCGTCGCACATAATATTTTCCTGTGTACGAGATATAGGGCGCGTTGCGTAAATGACTAGTTTAGTGGTAAACTTAAAGATCCTTTTCTTACCAACTGAATAATTATTTTGAAAATACCCAAGATATTTTTTTCGAGGAAAAACCAAATAATAAAAACCTCTATCATATTTTCAAAAGGTGTCATGGATTGGGAGATTCAAATGAATATTTGAGACTTATTTTTCATCTTTCATGATTTCCTGTTTGAGACATGTTTTTGCGACATGTATTCTGGCCAGCTAGAGATGAATTTCATGAAACCAAGAGAGGTTTTTATTCCGAACGAGATTACCTAAAAAAAAACTCTCTTAGTTTTGAAAAATCGTTTTTTATTCATGATATATGATGTCATGTTTAATGCCTACTTTCCCAGTTTGTTGTGCAATCCCCTGCATTGTTTGTTGTAGGTTATTGTTGTGAAGAAGACTTGTTGTGCAGGGGTGACAGAGTGTCCAGAATTCAAATCATGACTTATCACAACCATATGGTTGAATTTTGATCATGATCAATGATTGTAAAGAATATTTTGGTTAAGATTATGATTTGGAAAAGTCTGGTTTTCTATTTTTAGTAAATCCATTGAAGTTATTGTTCTCTTTCAAAGAAACTAGATCCATGATTCTAGGAGGTGGTATTTCAACCCTAGCATCCAAATGTGGCATTAGTTTTCTATATAAGGGGGTCATTTTGATATAAAGGGGGTTGATTGGAAAAATAGTGTAGACAACGACTATTGAATGTATCTTTCGATCTCGATTGATACTTAATGAAAAGGTCCTGAAGGTTTGACAAAATGATTCTAATGGTAGAAGTTTGATGTATTGTACTCTCTCTTTTCATACATGATTTCATGTGTTCTTTATATTCATATCTATATTTTTTCTAAATCGGAACATTATTTCAAATCTAGAATTCATCATGCAGTTCTCTAGATTCGCGCCATTTAGACAACTCTATTTCTTCTAAGTTAACTTCGAATTCATCCCCAAAGGTGCTCCAAGTTGCTTCATGTTTTTTTCTCTCACCACACACAACACTTTTTAACTGAAACATTGTTTCTTACTTAGCCTTTATCCTCTCAAGTTCAATCACTAAGTCATTTTTTTCTATCATTTTCTTAAATTGACTCCATAGCCCAAGGTCTTTCTTTGTTTCACTGATAGAACCATAAATATTGCACGAAAGTGTTAAATCTAGCCGACAGTTTAAAGCCATAACCTGTACAAATATGAAGTCTCAGAGAGAGCCCTCTCTAGGTCGGAAAGGCTAGTTTTTGTTGGTTGTGGAGCCTGATTATTTTCCTAATTTAGAGGTCTTTTACTTTCAGTCGTGTTTATACCCCATGAAGTATTTACACCCCAGAAGTATGTACACTCTTTCACGTGGGTGAGTGAAAAGGGGGGGTACCCCCTCTGCGGGGTATGGGGGGGCTATACCCCTGGCTGGGGGTCTGGGGGCAAGCGGGTCCCCAACGGGGGTTCGAGGGAAAATCCCCCGAAGCAAAAATTGCCTTGTAAAAGTATATTGTAATTTCATTGTAAATTTGGACCATTCATTATAAGGTCGCAGATCTAACGATAGAGATTATGTTAGGGTTTTTTTCCCTAGAAGGAAACCCTCTTTTATGAGGGCAATGTATTGTAGCTATGTATGTTGGTGAGTATTGTATTCTGAGAGAGGAGACTGTGAGATAAATAAGAGTAAGTTACAACGATGTTTTGTTGTAGGTTGTATCCCTTCATTTTGTTGGATAATAATAAAGAAAGGACCTGGAAATTTCTCTGGTGGATGTAGCCCACACTGGGTGAACCACGTAAATCTGTGTCTCTCTTGTATTGTGTATCTTCTGTGTTTTGTTCCACATTTGTTTTATTTTATTGCTCTGCGGTCCTATTTTTCTAATAGTTTCTGGCCTCAAAGTTGGTTTGTAGGTTTCCTATGTCATTCATTTTCTCATCCGAATGAAGTTTACAGAGCGCTAACACTTTGGCGCCGTTGTCGCGGAGAGAAAGTTGCATTTTCCTTAGGAAGAACAATATTGTTTTAGTTATAAGGTCTGAGAGAAGTAGACACTTAGGCACATATTGGTTGTATTTTTTCTCCGACGACTTCACACATAAGAGAATCAATTTGAAGGTGATTCCACTGGCATAAGAATCCAGAGGTAAATTTTTCATGGTGACTCCAATCAATATTCAAATGTGATTTAAAGACTCCACTAGAGAATGATACCTGTGGACAGAGATATGGAAGAGCAGTATGGAAAAATCAGGTACTTGAGCTTAAGTTTAGTTCAAGAAGTACTTTTTTGTTTTATCAATATCTTCTTATCCTTTCCTAAGTTTTTCAAAAGAATATTTATTCACTTACTACGTTCAAATGAATCCCATAGATCTACCTTATATATCCTTCATTGCAAACTGTAGGTATACCTCCTTCTTGTATAACCGATATTCACCTAGCTCCTTCCTATGAACCATATGATGTTCATGATCATTCTTGTGAGATTAATGAAGCCAATGTTGAGCTTGTACCTTTTGTTCTCAATCTTGCACCCCCCAAGATTCAAGAAAGATACAGTCCTCTTAAATTCCCTTCCATCCTTCATGACTTTCCTCTGAAACATTATAAGTACCTTCCTAGATTCGATGGAGAGCTTGATGGACATTCAGCTGAAAAACATATTCAGGTCTTTGAGAATTTTGTAGACCTTTTTTAGAATAAACATGATGATGTGTCTATGAGGGCCTTTTCTCTGTCCTTACAAGGAGATTCCAAAGCATGGTTCATACATTTTCAGCCTCAATCGATTAGCTCATGGGATGAATTGAGGGAAGCTTTCCGTAGATTTTGGGGTGAGAGAAAGTAATGGAATCTACTCCTTTCAGAGTTTTATTCCATGAGAAGAATGAAAGATGAAACCATCTCAAATTTCAGTAGGAGGTTTTCTATCCTTTATTATAAACTTCCTAAAGAATTCCAACCTCTTGAACTTGCTGTCATGCTCCATTATCTAACAACCTTTCAATCAGACTTATCTTTTCTTTTAATGGAGAGGAAGTCTATGTCTTTGCAGCAGATGTTCAATAATACTCAGGAAGTGGAAGACAATCTTCAAGCATGTCAGAGGACGTAAAATTAGAATTTAAAGAGTGTTGCAAATACAAAGAATGATGGTTTAGTAGGAGAACATGAGATTGTGCATAAACAAGAAGTTGATTTACATCCTAATCTATTTCAACATGAGAATAAAATTGATTGTTTCATGCATTTTTTCGAAGTTTTAAATAATGACATTGTTGCAGAATATAAGGATCAGCCTACTGAAGAGAAAGTTGATGTACCAAGATTTTTCCTTGTGGATGACATTGCAGATGTAGCTGACTTGCCCAAATATGATGAATATAATGATAATTATGAGATTGATTTTTCAGAGAATCCAACTACATGTTCTCCATCAGGAAGTGTTTAGTTTCAGCAGTTTAAGTAAAGAAGTCAGCCTGCATGTTTCAGTTGTGACATCAATGAAGAACATGAGGAAAGCATCGAATGAGGTGAAAGAACTTTTCCATTGTGTTTTTCTTATTTCAAATTGTTGAAGAAAAATGTTGATAATGCTTCAAATCAGAAATCCTTCAAGACTGATGTTGAATATGAAAAAAGCAGTGGACTCGCCAATGAAAATTATCATTCATTCTATTTTTCTTCCTCTAAAATGTTGAAAGTAAATCATGAGATAACAAAGGAAGCAAGGAAGTCTGATTGCATTCACAGTGACACTGTTTTACATGAGAAAATTTTTATCAGTGAAGAGGACCAACAACCTTCTCATACATTTAATGATCGTGTTGATGATTACATGGAAGGTTATTTCAGTTTAGATTTGTAGCATGTGATCAACTACCATATTGGAAATAAATATAATGGTCAATCAATGTCGGTGTTAGATATGGATTGCTTGCCACCAGAGGTTTCATTTCAGCCAGCACTGTCTTCTGATTCAGAAGATTTTTATTCCCATCAGTCTCAACAGATTTTTCAGCCTCTTTGTGGAAATAAATAGGTTGAATTACATTAAAACAAGGATGAAGTGGATGGTCTGAAACATGATTTTTGTTTTATGCATGTTTTGGAGGATCCATTTGCAGTTTTGTTGGAGGCGATAAACAATCCCAATGTTTTTAATTTTTTGAGGTTTGAATTTATAGATAAATTTTTGAATGAATTATGAGTAAACAAGCTTTGGAGAGAACATGTGCAAAGAAATCAAATAGTGGATAAAGTGCTTGCATGGTTTCATTGGAATTTTGATTTCACTTGATTGGTAGTTTTTTCATCAGTTAGGATTGGTAGGTGTGAATAAGCTCATCATGGTGAGCATTTATTTCATCATTTTTCACTTTGTATTTTCAGTTTGGGTTTGGTTCAGTTGCAGAATAAGTTGGTGGTGAAACATATTACAGGTTGAAGATCAGAGTATATGTCTTGGTAACAACCCAATGGATAAGGCACTTGGTCTATTGTTCTTTGCTACCTCACAGGAAGGATAGTGTCCCCATTGGAGCTAGTTGTTAGCACCATGATTTTCATAACTAAGGTTAGAGGTTTGTCAGCAATTTGCAAAGTCATGCCTATTGGCACCAATATTTTTTTGATGCCTAGTATCATATAACATCTCCAAGGGTCGGTTTCAAAATGAAGCTTTATCATTTATTATTTCCATTTCCATTTGCAACTGTGCACTGCAAAATTTTTTGCGCACCGTGCAGAAGATGTTGGTGTGTACAAGATGTCATTGCACAGAGGATGTTGTCACATAGAATATGTTGTCGCACAGAAGATGTTGTCGCGCAGAGGATGTTGTCGTGCATAATACGTCATTGCGTAGAAGATGTCGTCGCGCAGAAGATGTCATCGCACAGAGGATATTGTCACTCAGAATATGTTGTCGCACAAGGGATGTTGTCGGGAAGAGGATGATGTGGTGCATAAGACGTCGTCACACAGAGGATTCCATCACTTAGAAGAGGTCGTCGCATAGAGGATTTTCATGTGCACAAGATGTAGGGCACATTGTCTAAATGACTAGTTTAGTGGTAAACATCAAGATCCATTTCTGACCAAATAGAGAGGATTTTTTAAAATCCCCGAGAGGTTTGTTTCGAGGAAAAACCAAGTAATAAAAACCTCTCTCTTATTTGCAAAATGTGTCATGAATTGGGATATTCAAACAAATCTTGAGCCTTATTTTTCAGATTTCATGATTTTCTATTTGAGAAATGTTTTTGAGACATGAATTCCGGCCAGATGGAGATGAATTTCATGAAATAGAGAGAGATATTTATTTCTAATGAGCTTACCTAAAAAAATGCCTCTCTCAATTTTGAAAACTCTTTTTTTACTCATGAGATATGATATCATATTTAACGCCTATTTTCCCATTTTGTTGCACAATCCGTTGCATTTTTTGTTGTAGGTTATTGTTGCATAACAGACTTGTTGTGCATGGGTGACAGAGTGTCTATAAGTGCACATGATGAATTATCATAACCATATGGTCGAATTCTGATCATGATCAATGATTGTAAAGAATATTTCAGTTACGATTATGATTTGGCAAAGTCGGGTTTTCTATTTTTAGTAAATCCATTGAAGTTATTGTTCTCTTTCAAAGAAACCAGATCCATGATTCTAGGAGGTGGTATTTCAACCCTAACAGCCAAATGTGGCATTATTTTTCTATATAAGGGGATCATTTTGATGTAAAGGGGGTTGATTGGAAAAATAGTGTAGACAATGACTATTGAATGTAGCTTTCGAGATCAGTTGAAACTTAATGCAAAGGTCTTGAAGCTTTGATGAAAAGATTCTAATTGTATCAGTTTGATGTATTGTAATATCTCTTTGTGTACGTACTTTCCTATCTTATTTATATTCATATATATATTTTTTCTAAATCAGAACGTTATTTCGAATCTAGAATTCGTCGCACGATGCTCTATATTCGCGCCATTTAAACAACTGTGTTTCTTCTAAGTGAAATCTGAATTCATCCCTAGTGGTGCTCTGAGTTGCTTCATTTGTTTTTCTCTCACCACACACAACACTTTTTAACTGAAATATTGTTTCTTACTTATCCTTTATCCTCTCAACTTCAGTCACTAAGTCATTTGTTTCTATCAATCTCTTAAATTGAATACATAGCCCAAGGTCTTTCTTTCTTTCACCAATAGAGCCAGAAATATTGTATGAACGTGTTAAATCTAGCCGAAAATTTAAATACATAACCTGTACAGAGACAAAGTCTTAGAGAGAGCCCTCTCCAGGTCGGAAAGGCTAGTTTTCGGCCTCAAAGTTGGTTTGTAGGTTGCCTCTGTCATTTGTTTTCTTAGCTGAATGAAGTTTACAGAGTGCTAACAGAATCCATGAAGGACTTCTAGGTGACCACCACTGTAAATAATGAGGGTTCCTTTTTTTTCTTGTGCTCACAGAAATTCTCCCACCAATCTTTGACATGGGGGATGACTTTGAGGAGTGCAAAAATAATCTTTTCTCTGTTCGAAAAGTTATGGACAGAAAAATACCCTTCTAGTAGATTCAGCCATTTTTCTACAACATCTTCATCTATGTAACATTAAAATATAGGAATATCAAAGTTGATTTTTACCTTGAAGAAGGAAACACCTCCGCTCAAGGAAGATGCATTGTCTATTAGTAGTTGTCGAAGGATTTGTGAAAAACTATCCATCATCACATTCCTTTATTGCATGAGGGATTCCTCAAGCAACATTTTGAAAGGATCTCTTGTCCCATCATATTTATTTTCTCCTACCATGATAGGTCGCTTGGGCATGTGAGAGATTTTTTTCTTCAAGATAAACAAGCTCGAGACCCAATTTGCACCCTAACCTCATCGGGGACATTCATTAAGAATGACAAGGAGAAGACCACTATGATACCACTGATCTGAATTTTCTGAGAAGAATGAAATGAATACAAACTATTATTATTCTTAACACAGAAACATAAGAAACAATAATAGAGATACAGTAAAATTGGTTTCTATTCAATAAGGAAATAAGCTAAAATTGTAAAATGCAAACTGAAACAAGCTTGCTAGAATGGTGGCGGCTTATCTCTATGAATAGATGTGATGGTTCCATTCATTCGAAAGTATATGGTTACAATGAGTCTATCCAAACATTTTTATAATAAATAGGAATTCCAAAACCCTAGACATCCAAAAACCTAACCCTAGGAGTTGAAGCGCCAAAAGTCATGTGGGCCCCGTTGGGGTAAGTTACTACATCATCTTTTCGGGGTCACAACATTTAAGTGCACGATAGCCCGCTAGAAAGTTCTATCCGAGGACTATACATGTTTTCATTAGACTCTGACTCTCTCTACAATATGACTATGGTGAGCCCTAAAAATGTTGTTTAGGGCCTCAAAATGACCCCGAAAGTCAAGGACCTGAAAAATAGGAAAACACTACCAAATTGGAAAATTGGAAAAATGAGCCAGTTAGAATAGGTGGGAGGCCACCAACATCCATCTAGATCATCAAAAGTTGTATATATTGGTGCAACACTGTTCTACCTCACCACTCTGCATTATCCTATGATTTAATGCGCGTAACACCTTTTTGATGAATAAGAAAGAAGCAAAAAATCTTTGTGGACATAGCCCTAGGGGTGGTGAGCCACAATAAAACCCTGTACTACAATGTGTCTGGATTTTATTACTATTTATGAAATTATGGTTGAATTATTACATAGATAAATGAATGGTTTTGATTACAATGTGCATTGGAATATGTATGCATAAGGAATTCTATGAATTAGTAAATTAGTGGATCTAATGAATATGATAGAATGTATGGTTAAGTATAATAGAAGTAAGAAAAATAACCCCAACCCCTTCCCTGATTGTAGACACTTGAGTTATGTAATCACCCATAAGCCATCTCAGGTGAGACTGCACTATCCACTATGTGTGTAGTGTTTCCTTCTATTTTACCAGAGGGGCCGATGGTGATAAGGGTTTTGTTGGAGAACTAAGTTAGAACCTGGGTCAACCCATACATCCAACAAATGGTTATGTTTTCGACTGGAAATTTAAATAAAATCCTGAGAAAGGGGTTTGGTGAAGAAGATGCAATGGTAAAAATGGGGATGTTCAGATCATGGAATCCTATGAAGAAAGATATTGAAATATGGTTGGAAACAAAGAAGTTGGATTTCATGTAGAAATATAATAAGGGTTCCAGGTATACACTACGCCAATACCTGCAGAGGTATGTGTTTACTGATTGGCATGAAGAATTCTCTATTATTTTCCAGATTTATTGCAAGAGTGGATATTAAGGTTTAAGGATACCCATCCCATGAATTGGATTATACCACTTGAGTGGATTGCTCAAGATATTACACAGTTGGAAAGGACTACTAATAAATTCACGCACGTAGTAGATTTCTGGTTAGACAGTATTATTGCAGGGTTTATTATTGAATTTGCAGTAGATACAACGAATTCATATACTCATGCAAAGTAATATTTTGTGAAGGGACCAAGAGGGAGGTACATTAAGTCACTTTACACATATATCAATATATTTTTATATGATAAAGGTGTTCTAACCATGGAATCAGACAACTAAATCACTTTGTGCACATGGGGAAGATGGGGGAAGTGCTAAGGAAGATATGAGATATGGTGAAGCTATGAATATATTGAGGATATCTTTCATGCCACATATGAGAGGAAAATCATAGGTCATGGGTATGATGTAGAAGGAGGCTCTCCATTCCAAATATAAATTAGTATGGAATCCACAACCCCATTTGAAATGAAGACAACTGAAGAAGAAAAACTGATTAACCGACAAGTGATTAGTGGTAGAAGAATTTTTGGATGAGGGTATAATTCAAGTAAAAGTAATTAAGAAAGTATCATTCAAGTATCTACACCGCATGGAGGTGATAGGTCAACAAATTTCACTATGGCGGGTTAATATTTCACTATGAAGTTACCAGAGTTCCGAGGGGACGGGTCAGATGATCCAGAAAAGTATTTGTTCTTCTTTGAGAAGATATGGTCATCCAAGAATATTACAAATGAAGATACAAAGGTAGCGCAGTTGGAAATCACATTCATATACCACACACTAGACTGGTACTTAGGTCTTGCAGAAAATAACCCGACAAAAGCAACTACAACTGTGCCATAGGTGAAGAGGCATTTGATCAATGAATTTCAAAAGCCAAGCTCAGAAGACTAGTTTATGAATGAAATGACAGATATTAAGAAGAAACCAAGAGAATTAGTTGGGGAAGTGGACCATAAGTTTAAGAGGCTAAAAGGTAAGTTAAAGTACACTATTATTGATACACAACATAGACATTTGTTTGTTAATTCTTTTCTTCCCCACTTGAAGTATCCTTTGAGACAACAAAAATTCCAAACCCAGGGTGAGGCTCTGCAATAAGCCTTAAAGTTAGAATAAAATCAGTATAAGCATACATATCCAGTTGTGGAAGAGCTGAGACAAGATTTGAAGAAATTAACATTTCGATTGAAACTAAATAAAGGTAAATAAAAGAGAAAGGATGTCTTATGTACAATGTGTAGGGTAGAAGGTCATCAAAAAAATGAGTGTCCATTATTTTCACAATATATAGGAGTGGGTATGACAAAAAATTTATCCTCAAGAGGACCATGGTGTGAAATATATAAAGTACATGGACATGATCCTTATCATTTTCCTCTAATGCATAAGTATTAAACAGTTCCAAAGAGCACTTTTTGTAATTTTTGCAAGTCAGTGGGACATGAAGACAAAGAATGCACAAATATGGATATGATGAAAGAAAGGTTTTAAGATAAATATAGGGTCCACTCTAAGCACATACCAGGACAATCAACAAAACATCCACAATGTAGTAACTTGCAATAGTTTCAAGGGAAACAATAGAATAATCTTGCACAATAGTGCACAACACCAACACAGTACAATAATGCACAACCATAATATAATCAAGGACTGCAATATAATACACCATGTGGATATAATCAGGGTAACAGAGGAGGTTTTAGAGGAGGCTGTCGTGGAGAAAGAGGATTTGGAGGAGGTCGAGGACCAGTAGTTTTTCATAATTGTTAGAAGCCTAGACACTATGTTAAGAACCAAACATCAATATAGCATATAAAAACCTTAGGAAAAGTACTCAACGCCTTGAAAAAGAGATAATTTCAAATAATAAGCCTCTTCGAGGGGGAAACCTCCTTTTACCCCACTTAAATGTTCAAGTACAAGATGATTCAAAATGAAAATGTCTCCTTGGTATAT
>ML778966.1:1369212-1388361 GCA_009831015.1 Picea engelmannii
ATGGCTTAAAGCCGACATAATTAAAATAACATTACTAATCTAAATTACAACTAATGGCCTAAAGCCGACATAAATAAAATAGCATTACTAATCTAATATGCCCCAATTAAGGGGTAATGAGCCAATATTAGGGCTTAACACACTATGCAATATATTTTCCACTACCACCTATGGCATGTATGTATTGTAGCATATGAAGCCATGAAACAAAAGACTATCCAACGTTGTTTCTAAATATACAGGACAAGAGGAACCAGAATAAACGAAATGTTCAATGGATTGTTGTAGAATATAGGGAAGAGGATGGAAAGAAGATCCATGTAGTGACTCAAGGTGGATCTAAGACAGGAAATGATGCAGCAAAATAGAACCAAGATATATGCCAGTGGGTAAGGAAGAATGCAGAATCTGTGCAGAAGTTTGATGCGCACAAAGAAAAGGCGATATTCAAAGAAGCCAAAAATGAGATATTGAAGGAAAACATTGCATATACCTCAGGAACGAAGCCAGTATATGATGTGACAATGTATGGCATGCCTCTATTTGATTATACCAATAAAGAACAATCTTCAAAGAAAGTAATTAACTTTATCAACTTTTTGGTATCTTATGTTAAGCTATTAAATGATAAGTCATATCTACAAGTAATAAAAAAATATATTAGAAAAGGGTAATGTTGGAGAAGAGGGGGTGAAGACAGTAAATCAAGTTTAAAGGAAGAGAAGAACAAGTAGAGAATTTGGGTTGAATGCAAACATTGGATATTTCAATATGGGAGATATCATACTAGACTTAAGGTCTGAAGTCAATTTTCTGCCAA
The DNA here is from genome assembly GCA_009831015.1 of Picea engelmannii. Classification (NCBI taxonomy): domain Eukaryota; kingdom Viridiplantae; phylum Streptophyta; class Pinopsida; order Pinales; family Pinaceae; genus Picea; species Picea engelmannii. The sequence goes on from ML778966.1 coordinate 1,370,033, forward strand.
AAAAGACATGGGAAGATATGGGAGAACCTCAATTAGGATATTCACCTATTTATTTGAAGTTATAAAATAAGAATAGAGTGGTGCCACTAGGAATATTGAAGGTGATATCAGTATATCTAGATGGAATATGTACAATGGAATATATTGAAGTCAATTACATAGTAGATAATAATACACTCTATCCATCTCTGTTAGGATTGGATTAGGATTTTGATAACTAGGAAATAATTTATTTGAAAACAAGAAAGATAATCTTTGAATATGGAGAATACAAAGTTATTTCACCTTTGGACCCTTCAGAAGGAGGAAGGTATGTGGAACCTACATATAATATCCTTACAGAAGACATAAATCATATTTACAAAACCACCACATGCGAAGAATATTATATCAACCCAATTGTAGATAGAATGCTCAGTTGGAGGAGTATTAGTTATTGTGCTTCAAATTATGACACGTGACTAGAAAATTGGAAGTATCGACTACATGAACTATCTACTAGGAGATGTGCCAGAATGACATGCACATTGAGATGGGTTGGTACATAGGTAAGAGAACCTCTTACTTTTTATGTCTTGAATGAATTGGAAGAATTTTTAATGAAATGTGAGGTAGAGGTTATGGAAAATCAGATATTACTAGCAAGATACACCTGCAAGATGTTGGGGGACACACAAGGAAAATATCAACAATTTGTTTCAGTGCAAAAGTTTACTATGCATCAAATTCAACACAGAGCAAGAGCATAGAAACGAGGATAAATATGAGGGATTTGGAAAACCTATATAACATGTAGACAAGTGCATGGTTTAATGGATATTAGTACCATCAGAAGAATGGCCACATCATTTTTTTCACACTTTAGAAGGTATCCCAAAGAATTGGTACACAGAACATGAACAACACAAAGAAACTGCTAATTGGGAACAAATGTAGTAGAATTGTTTGGTTACATTTTACTTTGAGCATGAAAGTACAGAGATATATACAACATTGAAGGTAGTGAGGGACAAGATATTCAAAGAACCAAATTTTGAAATAGTCCCAGCATATTAGAAGAGACAAATTTTTAGACAACTATTACCTTGCTATCATATCGCAAAAGAAGAAGACCCAGCAGAGGATAACCTGTGTGATATCAATATCCCAGAAGTTGAAGGAGAAATATAAGTAGAGGGTCCCAGGATAGAATCAGAAAATTATGTAGCCCCATTAATACAAAAAAGGTAAATATTGGTACAATAGAAAACCCGAAGATTGCAAGTATTGGATATTATTGGGATAATCAAACAATAGAAAGGATCACATAATTATTGTTCGAATACATGGACTTGTTCCCATAAAAAAATTTAGAGATGAATGGATTAGTAGGATAATTGGGAGAGATGAAGATCCCTATGAATCCAAAATCCATACCTATAAGATAGATACCGTATAGGTTGAATCCAATAAATAAGGAGAAAGTGAAGGAAGAAATTGATAAGATTCTAGAAGCTGGTGTCATAGAACTTGTGGAAGAATGAGAATGGATCATTCCTATGGGGGTACAGGAAATGAAGCAAAGGGGAATTAGGATCTGTTTTGACTTGAAGAAACTGAATGATTCTTTCTTGCATGATCCTTTTCCCACCCCATTTACAAATGAATTTTTGGAGAATGTTGGAGGTCAATTAGCTTATTCATTCACAGATGGGTTTTTAGGGTATCATCATATCAGGATCGTGCCAAAAAACAAACATAAGACTACATTTGCAACAGAATGGGAATCATTCCAGTATTCAATTATTCCATTTGGATTGAAGAATGCACCAACCATTTTTTCAAGAGTAGTAGTAGCATCTTTTAAGGACTTCATTCATACATTTTTGGAGGTTTACTTGGATGATTAAACAATGTTTAGTTTACTAAAGGACCACATCGCAGTACAAAGATTGATTTTGGACAGGTGTAGACAATGTTAGATGTCATTGAAAAATAAGAAGTGAATTTTCATCACACCTTTTTGGATTCTGTTAGGACATGTAGTGTGTAAATAAGGTCTATTGGTTGATCCTACTAAAATTGTTGTCATAGTTAACATACCACCACTGAAATCAGTGTGCTATTTGAAGAGTACACTTGGCCATACAAGATATTACAGGAAGTTCATAAGGGGATATGCACAGATTACTGCACCAATGGAGAAGTTGTTGAAGAAGGATAGTAAGTATCAGTGGAATGATGAATGTCAGAAGAGTCTGGATATTTTGAAGGAAAAGATGGTTACTGCACAAATTATGTTTTTTCCATATTGGTCGAAGGAATTTCATGTGCATGTGGATGAATCTACAATATCATTATGAGTAGTATTAACCCATCCAGGAGAATGTGATATAGATCACCCTATATCTTTTGCAAGAAGGAAACTGTCAAATTCAGAGCAGAACTACAATACTACAGAAAGAGAAGCTCTAGCTATGGTTTATTCTTTGCATAAATACATGCATTACTTGTTGGGAAAACACTTTAATATGTTTATAGATCATTTCTCTCTGACATAATTAGTTAATAAGCTAGTGTCGAGGGGAAGGATATGTAGATGGCTATTATTATTTCAGGAATTTGACTTTGAAGTTATGGTGAAACCTAGAATATTGAATGCAGGACCAGATCACTTATCCAGGATAACTAATGGAGAAGATCCCAGTAACTTGGGAGACAAATTTTCAGATGCACAATTATTTTCAATACAGAGAGGAGATGGATATTTTTCTAACATTATTGAGTTTTTGAGTATAGGATTTTCACCAAGAGAATTTACTACTACGCAGAAGAAAAATTTGGTAGTGATATTTTCAAACTATCAACTAATTGTAGTTCATTTATACAAGCTTGGAGCAAATGAAATTTTAAGAAGATGTGTGATGGATCATGAAAGACCCATTATTTTGGCAGAGACGCATGAAGTAATTAAAGGAGGACACTATGAAGGGAAGACTATTTCACAGAAGATATTGTGCATAGGATTATGGTGGCTCACAAGTCATAAGGATTCAAAGGAATAATGTCAAAATTGTGATGTCTACTAGAGAATTGGAAAACCATCTAGGAGGGATGAGATGTGATTAAGACTGCAAGTAACTTTACAAGAATTTGATAAATGGACAATATATTTTGTAGGTCCAATTAATCCACCAGCAAGAAGATTAGGAGATAGATACATTATTACAACAATAGAATAAATGACCAGATGGGCTAAGGCAACACCAGTGAAGGATTGCAGTGCAAATACTGCAGCTTGCTTTTTATTTGAAAATTTAATGACAAGGTTTGGATGTCCAAGAATATTGATGAGAAATCAGAGGCCTCACTTCATCAACAATACAATTGAGTCAATCCTTAAAGAATTTCAGATATATCACCAGAAGAACACTCATTATCACCCTCAAGAAAATGGAACAGTGGAAGCCTTCAATAAGATTTTGGAGAATTCCTTGACCAAGATTTGTAATGTGAACAGAGATGATTGGGATTTGAAGGTACCATCAGTACTTTAGGTGTATAGGAGAAAATATAAGAAGATAAAAGGACAAACACCCTTTAGATTGGTGTATGGACGGGAAGCATTAGTTCCCTTAGATTATTTGATACCAAGTCTACGCATTGCAGTAGTTACAAATATGAAAAAAAGAGGTGCAACACAGGAAAGATTGTCTCAACTGATGGAATTGGAAGAGGACAAAATCAGAGAAAGTTTTCATCAACATGTACAAAAAGAAAATGATAAAGCATGTCATGACAAACATATCAAGCAGAAGAATTTTAACGTAGGAGATCTGGTTCTCCTCTATGACAGTAAGTATTTTCAGCACCTAGGGAAGCTCAGAATGCATTGGCTAGGGCCATATCAGATAAATGTTATCACAGATGGAGGTGTTGTACAGTTGCAAGACTTAGAAGGAAAGGAAATTCAAGGAAGGGTGAATGGTAGTCAACTGAAACTATATAGGGAAAGTCGACCCACTGACTCTCAGTAGTTGTAGTGTAACAAGTAGACTTGTAAATATTGTAAATAGTAGGAGTTAAAAGAAGAAAAAGGAAGATAAAAATTAAAAAATGAAGAAAAATCCAAAAATAATTATTTAGAGAAATAAGTGATAGTTGGGAATGACAGCGTGCAACAGAAAAAAAATTGGTGCGACATAATTCAGAAGCTTGCGTGCGATAAATTTAAACATAATGCGATGGGATGGAGAATAACCAGAAAAGAAGAAAATAGTTGAATGAAAAAAAACAAACACATCAGAGCATTAATGACAGGGTCTATAAAAATGGAAAAGCTAGTAAGAGTTTAAAAATTCACGATTTTTGAGAAATAGAGAACTTAAGAGCACAAATACAGGGTTATTGAGAAAGAGAGATAGTCATTCACATGTAAGTAAAGGAATATGGAACCCCCAAAGGTTGGAGCTCCCAGATGATTTGTAATTGTGAACCGATAGTCAAGGAGGAAGAAGGAAAGAATGGCAGAACCAAAAAGTTCCATGGAGCTATAGGATGTTACAACATCGAAGACTGAATCCATTAGTCAAACAACGATATAAGAAGAAATGTCAACCAAAAAATAGGTGTAAGTGGTTCAGAGCACAGGAAAATCAGAAAACCATAATCATGGGGAAACCCTAATCCTGAAAACCCTGCAAAATAGAAGGAATTGAAAAAACATAAAAAATAATTCGCCACAGAAGAAGTCATGGTCGAAGATATTACATGCCAACAAGAAATAGAGGATGAAGAAGAATAATAAGAAGTCGGGGATGAAGTTGAATAAGTAAAACCATTTGTGGGATAGAAGAGGAAATCACTAGGAACACAAACCTCAGTAGAGATCATGTTACCTTATATCCAAGACGTCGTAGTTGCAATTGAAGACATGTTAGGGAAGGTGCCAAAATTAAAATATGCATATCATGATGTAACAAATACAAAAAAGTTTCATGACCTTGTGCAGGAAATCGACTTAGAGAATAGGGGGGATGGTTTAGGACCCTTATGGAAACCAATTTGGATCCCGCACAGTGGATCATAGGTTTATACAATATGATAATTATGAATTTGTTGGACATACCTCATTTCGAGCATGGTAAGAATGTGGGCCTATGTGTGAAAGAACTGTTGGAAAGGGTACATGGAGGGATCATGTGGATTGACAGGCCGATCCATATAGATGTATACCTCATAGTGAAAATCACATGGTTTCCAACCAGCGATGTAAAACCAGAAGACTACTTGGAGAAAAAAGAAAGGGACAAGGAAATTCTAGAAGAAGTTAAAGCACAGTTTGGGACAAACAAGGGAACCAGAGGCATAGTAATCAAGGCCATTAATAATTCCATGATGATGTTTTCCATCAAGTTGATGGCCTAAACAAATTTGAGGAAGTGTATAAAGGAAGAGGCCCTGATAGAAGTCATACAAGTAGTTGTGCACTGTGTAAATGGTGTAGTATTAAGATGGGCGCCCTTTTTATTGAATCAATTTTTGATAGACTGTAGGGTGCATAGGATAATGGGACAAAATTCCATTATTTTCGGTTATTGATATTGATATCTTTGGTAGGCTGTAAGGATCCCAAATTCTTAGTATTTCTGGATAGAAGCAGAAATGTCATGCAACGTGGTATACAAACTTATGGCAGGAAAAATACCCAAATAAGAAACAGGCGAACAACATAGTATTTGCAATGTTCCTGGAAGATATGCAAAAAAAGACAACTAATGTCTAGAGAATACAAATTGAAGTAGTCCAATAAAATGAAGGGATTGCTAAATTTAAGGCTTCAAGACACCACATATGGATTCAGGACATAAGAGATCCAAATAAGAAGTGGCTAGAAATAAGGCATTTCACATCGCATGAAGAAGTAGGCTTGATCATGAAGGACTGGCCTAAGCAATGGAAATTCCCAATCACACAGAAGAAAGGAAAAAAGCATAAGGAACAAGCAGAAGTTGGTCCAACAAAGAAAATAGGCAGTCCAACAGACAATACAAGGAAGGATATGGAGCGCATTCAAGCCTCAGGAAGTAGTGCAACAGGTAAGAAGGTAAGAAAGAAAGACATTGTTTCAAGGGAAGAAGTGAAAGGAGATTGTGAGTAGGTGAATGGCTATATTTCTTGACAAAAGGAAGTATAAGATGATGAAAAAGAAAAGAAGAAAACTGAGGTACATAACTCAACCCCAACAAAGGAGAGGATTGGAACACAGGAGCGATAAATAAGGAAGAGAATGAAGTGTCATAAGAATCCTCTAGTCCTCACTATTACAGAAGATGATGCATAATTTGTTGCAAATAAAGTAGAGGATAGAGGGGAGAAAGCACTACTTGCAGCAGAAGCATCAAGAGAGGAGATTATGGAGAATATAGTAGAATTTTATGACATTTTATAGAGGTTGTAGCCAAGTACAATGCATCATCCTGCAGCCCAACAGAAATAAAAAGTGCAGGAAGCACCAACACAGAAAGAAAAAGAAGAGACGATGCAAAAAGTAGTAATGCATAGTGATAGGTTCAATGTCACAAGAAATGTTGGTAGTAGATGAGAACACATCATAGAAACTAGTGAAGGGCATAGAACATCTAGAGTTGGCTCTGGCAAACATACCCACAAAGGTATTATATGGGTTATAAGTGAGTATGATGTAGGAGGTTCATTCTAGAGCTAGGGTGGATGCCACCAACCTAACACTCGATCAGGAGGTTAATGATATATTTTAGATAAATTATGAGAATATCACACTGGAGATGGAGGAGGAGAAGCATCTTGCAGATAACCTCGAGAACAAACTTGTAGAAGTATACATCAACATACCAGACTGTGCATAGGAACTAGAGGTCACAACAGAAGAGAAGATACCAAAGATTTCATAGACAATGGAGAAATATAAATAGGAGATAACAGACTTAAAAGAAAAACTAACTCCAAGAACACCTCCAAAAGTATGAGAACATATAGGGAAGGAGGCTACTATGCACATAGATAGAATAGTGAAGGAGGTAAAATAAGTGGAGGAATTATATGAAAGGACTGCACATAGTTGGACTAGCCTAGAAAAGGATGAGAGGATCTAATAGCTGGAGCAGAGAGAAGAAAAGTTCAACATTGCAGTTCATGACTTAAAAAGGAGGTAGAAGAAAATGGCCATATCCCTGAGACTGAGGGCCACCCAGGAGCCCAAAAACTTACTGGAAGAGGTAAAGACTACATAGGAAGAAAAAAAAGGAAGGTAGGGTTAGTTGGAGCCATTTCAGTAAGAGGTTGAAAGAATGATAGAAAAAATACAAACAAGAAAAGGAATAATGGAACATGTTCTTGAAGAAAATAGAGAAGTGTTGAAAGAGCACAAGACACCGCAGGATTTGGAGATACTAGCAGGAAACAACACACATGATAATGAGAAAGAGACAGAGTTGGAAAATACATTTCATGCATTGAAAGTAGTGTTGCATAAGGTGAACTAAGTCTAAGTGGCTCAGGACAAGCCACATGTTAGTGTTGGGGGGTTCTTGGTGCAAACCTATGATGTAGAAGAGTCAACTTTAGAGAAAATATCGAGAATAGTGCAACAAATGAGGTATATTGGACCAAGAAGGAGAGCACACCATATTTTGAGGAAACACAGCATGCACGAAATGATTTGCAGAAATATGGCACAAGTGTGGACAAACCTAGCCATGTTAGGGTTAGGGTTTTGGAGTCATATTGTATGTTGGAGATACTTCACACACATCTAGGAATTATTTTTCCTAAGGTTTCCCCTAAGTTTATTAGTCATTATTCAGTCTCCTATAGTTTAGGGAGAATATTCTCTTCAGTTCACACTTCAGTTTGATCAGTTGAGTGGAGTTGAGATGCCACACTGGAATCATCACCATGCAACATTGGTAACATCACCAGCTAATGCGCATTATCCTTGGGATCATCACCAAACTATTACATTAATAGTGATTCCATGATATCCTCCTCACTTCACTCTATTTCAGTGGTTGTTCACTTTCGTAACTTCCTAAGAGCCTAGAATAGGTGGAATTTTACTCCTGTAATTGTTGGTGTGTGTCCAAATCACTCTACACCACCACTATGGCACATTTTATTCTCCTCCAATGTTCATTGGTTGAGCTATACAAAGTATATCATGTGTAAATTATCATTCATTCATTAGGTTAATGAGAATTCTTCCATTCTTTCTCTCCTTCTTCTCTTTTCTCATATTTTCTCTGCAAATTGTGTATGCCATTTTCTAGATAGATCTATTTTGTGTAGGTTCAAAACATTTACATGGCATCAGAGCCGGTGGATTTCTAGGAAAAATACACACCAGATTCTTTTTCCAGGTATCGAAGATTGAAGACAGTGGAAAAATGGAATTTCCAAAATAATTCATTCTTACACTGTACAATTTCTTTGCATGGAAGCAGAATATGATAGTGCATATTTGAGGCATAGGATTATACAGGTTAACCATGGACACAGAGACCAAACCCATATCATCCATAGAAAAATCCAAGTATCTAAATCGAATGGATGAAGCGTTTGGAACTATTTGTAGTCTCATTTCTCCTGAACTCCTCTTTCACATATCCTCCTATAAAACTCCCAATAAAGTCTGGAACACCATGGAAGGGATTTTTGGAAAATTGGATGAGATGAGGGGACACATGATCAAGGTGGAATTTCTTACATTGGATCCAAAAACCTTCGACAATCTCCAACATTTCTTTACCAAATATAAGGATTTGCTATCGCAACTCAAGGCTTGTGGGGTTGATAAATCTGAGGAGAAAAAAATGGTTCTCACCATTCTCTCCAAAATTGGTATGGAATACTTAGTGTTTGTATCCATGTTTCATTCAGTTAGTCTCACCTCTTGAGCCACCTGGAATATTCCCTCTCTTGAGGTCTTCATTGAATCTCTGACACAAGAGCACAACAAGCTTATCAACATGGGAAAAATCAAAGGCCCAAAGGTGCATGAAATTACTGTGCATGATGGTAGTGATCATAAAAATCATAAATATGAAGGAAAAAACAAAATTAAAGCACATGAAAATACAAATAAGGAAGGGTACTCAAAACCATTCAACGATGCCTCTGGATCCAAAGGTGGAAAGGGAAGAAAAGGGGAGAAATGCACCTACTACCATAAAGGATTCCATCTAGAATATGCATGTATGCAGAAAAAGATAGATAAAATGTCCCAAATAATTCAACAAAACAACCTTATAGATTTCATCTATGAGGGTGCCATGAAGAAGAATCCAAAAGATCAAAATCCCAAGAAAGCCAATTCTAGACATGCTTTGATTTCCATCAAATCCTCTCTCAATGATTGGATCATAGATTCAGGTGCATCATACCACATGGTATCCACAAAAGAAGTATACTCTTCATCGGACGCATGCAAATATCCTCCTATTCTGATGGGGGACAAATCTCCAGTCAAGGTCACTAGAAAAGGAAGAATTGAACTCACAAACGAAATCTTTGAGAATGTGCTACACGTTCCCAAACTTTCCTTCAATCTTCTCTATGTGTATCGAATGACAAACTCCAGTACTGGAAAGAGAGTCATATTCACACCTGATGCAATGGATATCTATGACATGAAAACCAATTCCAAGGTTTCTACCAACGAGGTAAATCATCAATCTAGACTCTACACATTTTATGAATTTATTGAACCAGATTTTGCATTACTTCTTACCCATGTTGATGAAAGTTGTAGGATATGGCATGAAAGGTTCATGCATTTAAATTTTAGATATATGAAACATATTAGAAAGAAGAGAATAGTTGATGGTCTACCTAACATCCAATTCTCCAAAGGAATTTGTGAGGGATGTGTTCTTGGAAATCACCCTCAAGAGAAATTTGACAAAGGAAAGACTCAGAAGGCTTCTTCTCCTTTAGATATGATCCATAGTGACCTCATGGGACATTTTTTGCATCCATCAATTAGTAAAGAAAGGTGCGTGCTCATGTTTTTTGATAATTTCTCATGCTTCACATGGATTTTCTTTCTCGGGAAAAAATCAGAGTTCTTTCAACACCTCAAAGATTTCAAAGCCCTTGTTGAGACACAGTTAGGAAATAAAATAAAAGACCTTCAAACAAATAACGGGGGAGAGTATGTCAACCATGAGATACATAATATTTTTCATGAGGTTGAGATTCATTTGAAACACACGGTTCCTTATACTCCACATTAAAATGGAGTTGTTGAGTGGAAAAATAGATCTCTATAAGAGATGACATCTTGCATGCTACATCCAAAGTCACTTCCACAAAGATTATGGGCTGAAGAATTTAATTGTGCAACCTACATCCAAAATAGATCACCCCATATATTTGTCAAGGATAAGACCCCCTACGAGGCTCGGAGTGGCCTCAAAATGGAAGTGAACCACTTCTGTATTTTTTGTTCATGTTCATGGGCTAGGATTCCCTCTAAGAAGAGGAAGACACTTAATCCATAGAGCACAGAGTGTATATTTTTTGGATACACCGATTATGTGAAGGGATATAGAATCATTGATATTTCCTCAGACTAGATCATCATTGAGCATAGTGTCCAATTTGAGGAAAGTGACTCGCATATACCTCAACAGTCGCATGCAGACACTTTTGTTCTTCCACTTGTGAGAGATGATGATCATGCACATGTCGACTCTTCTCCAGATGAGTGTTATGATTTACAGGATTCAGATGATCCATATACATATTCAGTATAGTCATATGTATATTCAGTTAATGCAGGTGCAGATGCAGAGCTAGAGTTGAGGCCCAAGTGGGACAACACTACTCTTTAGGATAGAGGAGATCTTGTTGGCTATCCAACTGATACTAGGATGAATCGATGTGATTTCAAGGAGCCTCCTCTTCCACTCACTTCCACTGAACCAATGCCACCCAGGAATATTTTCTTGGTTTAGTCTTCATATCCATAGTCCTATGGCGAGGTTGTTGGAAATCCATTTTGGGAATCCTCCATGTTGGAGGAGTAAAACTCCCTCCTCGAGAACCAAACCTAGGATCTAGTTCCCCTTCCTGCAGGAAGGAAAAATTTTATATGCAGACAGGTCTACAGGACCGAGAGCACAATGGATGGACAGGTTAGAAAATACAAATCCAGACTATTTTTCAAAGGTTTTCAACAAGTGCACCATTTTGACTATGATGAGACCTCCGCTCCAGTAGAGAATATGGATTCCTTACATTTGGCACTTTCAATTGTGGCATCCAAAGGATGGGAAGTCCATCATATGGACATGAATAATGCATTTCTTCATGGTGATCTCTCTAAGGAGATCTATATGGACCATCCCCAAGGATTTATGCAGAATTCAACTTTGGTCTGTCGACTGAAGTCTCTTTATGGCCGCAAGCAGGCTCTGAGGGCATGTGTTAGAGAAATATTTGTGTCACCATATGAAATCTTGCAGAGAGGTCCTTATTCCATTTCCCTATGTAGACTTTTCTTCCCTATTACTAGAATCTAGAGACAAAAATACAATTTTTTCCACTTGTACGCATATTGCACCTTATATAGCAAGTGTATACACACTTTGCTCCACTACAGCCCACGTACATCGGGATTTGTGCCAGAAAATAAAAATTAAATTTTGTGTTTCGATGTTATGACATGATATCTCTGATCCTTGGCCTTCTGTATACTGGAAACATTTCGACTGGGCCCTTCAGTTGAATTTTGAAGGCTATAAAGAGGCCAATTCGGAGCTATGGAAAATGAGAAAGAATTCAACTTTGAGAGAAAAGTTACTCTAGAGAAATTATTTACTTCATATTGAGTCTACATCCCTTTTTCCTTTCAGTCTAAACATAGTTTTCATCCCCCAAGCTCTTCCCTTACTGATGGAGAACCTCATTGTATCCCTTCTATGAGCTTTCCTTTGGTGGAGGATTGAAGTGGTGGAGGCCTAGCTAGAAGGAACTTGGTTTCTCGGTTCCAAACTGTGCCGACATGGAAGTCTATAATATTTTCACTTATGTTGATTGTTTATTAATAGAAATGCTCTCTTCCCATCCAATTGGTGTCTTGCAAATATATGAATATGATATGCGAGTCACTTTCCTCAAATTGGAGAATAGGAGGTATAATTACAACTAATGGAATAAAGTGGACATAAATAAAATAACATTACCAATGTAGTATGCCCCAATTAAGGGGTAATGAGCCAATATTAGGGCTTAACATGCCCCTCCCCTTGAGACAAGTGGTGTCTGCAATGCTTGAGTAACTCTGGATGCTTCTATATAAAAGACTCATCTTCCCAAGTGGAATCTTCAGCCGATAGTTTCCTCCATTTAATGAGATACTCTAAAATGGATCTATTCCTTAGCTGGCAAATTCTTGTGTCAGTGATGGCTTCAGGCTCCAATATGATTTTTCCTTCCTCGTCAAGTTCTATAAATATAGTTTGAAATGGGATATTGTTGCCTATAACCTTCTTTAAGCATGAAACAAAAAACTGGGTGTACTCATGAAGATGCAGAAAACTCCAATTTGTATGCCATAGTACCAATCTTTTGCAACACCTTATAAGGGCCATAGTAATTTGGTGATAATTTATTATCCCTCTTGAATTTCTTGAGGGACATATGTTTGTATGGTTGTAGTCTTAAAAACACTCAATCCCCTACTTCAAAACTTCCTTCACTACGATGTTGATCTGCTTGTTGTTTCATGAGATTTTGTGCCATGGTCAGGTTGTCCCTTAAGATTTGGAGAACTTGTTGTTGATGCTCGATGTGATCTTCCACTGCTTGAAAATTAGATTTTTCTTTTAGAGAAGAAGTGATGGAAGGAGGGTGGCATCCATAGAGTGCCATAAATTGTGTCATTTTTGTTGCAGTATGAAAGGAAGTGTTATACCACCATTTTTCCAAGGGTAACCATTTGAACCATTGTGTTTGTTTATCAGAGACAAAGCAACAAAGGTAGCCTTCCAGACCTTTGTTCACTATCTCGATTTGTCCATCAGATTGAGGATGATAGGATGAGCTATGATCCAATTGAGTACCCAAACAAGAAAATAATTATGCCCAAAAATGTTTAGTGAAGATGGGATCTCTGTCACTTACAATAATCTTTGGTCTCCCATGTAGCTTTTGAACTGTCTCCATGAATGCAGTGGCAACTGTACTAGCTTTGAAGGGATGAGAGAGTGCAAAAAGGTGTGCATACTTGGTCATTCTATCAACAATCACCATGATGACACTCTTTCCTTCAGACTTCGGTAACTCTGTGATGAAATCCATGGAAACCTCCTCCCAGCACTAACTTGGGATGGCTAATGGTTGTAAAATACATGGGGTCTTAATTCCTCATATCAATCTTAGAAACTTGGTTGGTCTTCAACTCAAAGTTGGAATTTCTCCATTCTTGATTCACCTTCCTTGTGTCCTCATCATGAATTTCATGGGATAAATTTTCACTTTCAGGTGTCCTCTCTATTGGGAAAGTTTTCAATCCTTCCATGGTCTCCCCTTGTAAAGTGTCCATCTTAGTATTTATTGCCTCAAACTTAGCTTCTGTTGAATCCATCATCTCTTGTAGTTCATATTTTGTTATTGTATTCTTTTGTAAATCATTTATGTCCCTACACATTTCTTCACCTTCATCAAGAGTCCAAATAGGATTGTCTGGAGGCTTATTTGGTGTAGAAGTTCCCTTTTTTGGTGGCATGTTGGCCAAGTGTCACTTTAAACCTTGATTTTGAGGTGGTTCTTCTAGACAATCTTCCTTTTATTGTATCTCCAAAATTTCGGCCCTTCCGAGTATGAAATTTTATGTTTTATAGGTCTCTGATATTTCTTCTCTTCAATACCACAAGTCTGATAAAAATTGGATGTGCCAAGTGGAATTTACGGTAACTTCCCCACAACTTGTTGATTTTTGGCCTTTCCAGGAGATATCACTTGTATAGCGTGCCCCACACAAAATAATTGATATAAAATTCTGAAACTTGTACCAAAACTACTATGTTTTGTCCACTATGCAACTAGTCTCCCTCAATTTTGATACTCTAGGAAAAATTTATGATTGTTTTACAAGGAACACCTACTTGAGAATAGTCAATAGGACTAATCAGAGACCCTATCTTCCACACGGTGTATCTACAAATTTACGATGACCTAGAAGTTGAAATTGCTACCACAGATACCTTACTAATTTATGAGAATATCCTCTAGAGTTCAGGGTCTTGATCTGTATACTAAATATCCTCCAAGTCGTTCCTTCTGAATCATTGTAGAAAAAACGTTATAGCAAAAATTCCACGGTGTCTCAGATGTAGCAGTGAAACCCCATGACCTTGAGCTCTGATACCATATGTTAAGAACCAAATATCAATATAGCATAGAAAAAACTCAGAATAAGTACTCAATGCCTTGAAGAAGAGAGAATTTCAGATAAGAATCCTCTTCAAGGGGGCAACCTCCTTTTACCCCACATAAATGTTCAAGTACAAGATGATTCCAAATGAAAATGTATCCTTGGTATATATAGGATACTAGGAGGTATAATTACAACTAATGGAATAAAGCTGACATAAATAAAATAACGTTACTAATGTAATATGCCCCAATTAAGGGGTAATGAGCCAATATTAGGGCTTAACAATATACCCTTGATACCTTCCTAGTGTCAGAGATATTTCTGAGGATCTATTCATATCTGGGGATATTGTTAGCGCCCTTACCTCCATGAGGGGCGGTGCTTTCAAGGTTTTTGGATTTTCTACCCTACCCATACGGTGGACCTGGCTTACGATTTCTCGGATGTGCATCAAATATACAGTGGTTTATTAGTTGCTTGAATTAGGTGTCTCATAGGTTCCTTATAGGTGTTATTCTATAGGTACCCTAGGTCAGATAAGGGTCAAACAAATCATAGCCTTTATGGAGGATTACCTCTCCGAGGGGATCTGACCAACTGGGTGTTAAGCCCACGAGGTCCCTTATAACTGATTTTGTTACCTCCAATCTTTATCAGGGAGTCTCAATAGGGATGATTTTAGGGGCTAAATTTCACTCATGGGCTAATTTTCCATGGTTTTTTCAAAAATGAGATTCGCTATTTTAAAAATGATTCGCCCAAATTCTATAGGATATAATTAATTTACCTTAAAAATCACCAAAATTTTATAAAAACTATATAAAATACTCATAAATTTGAATATTTTTACAAAAGTATCGCCAAACATTTATAGTTGACATATGAAGGATTAGTAAGATTCGCTAAGGTTTCTACATTTTAAAATAAATTTCCATCCTTAAAATCATCCATGAGTCTCAGGCCCCTCTTGGGAAAGACATACCTTATTTAGGGAGGGAGGCCACTCAGCCACTTTACCTCGTTTGCATGCATATTGGTTGTTTGACTTTTGGTGTGCTATTTGATTACTAGTTGGCCTTAAGAGTATATATAGAATCCTCTTTATTATGGATAGTGGAGTCCCTTTGGATCCCTCGTTTACTGCTACTTACCCCATGATGCCTACTCAGTTCATGGGGATGAATCCTCCCATTCCTTATAATGGTATGCAGAACTTTAGTACCCAGTTCGCGCCTTGGGTCTCTAGTCATTCTCCCATTGATTTGTCTTCACCCTTGCAATCATGTCCCTGCTCCACTTATATGAATCCTAGCATTGGATCCGGGGGAAACATGGCCCTATTGCCTACATATTCTTTTGATATGAGTCATGTCCCTCAAACCGCTTTCACGACGGGAGGTTGAAACCTCCCCTCTTACAGATCCAATCCTAGCTACACTCCCCTAGAAGCCAATACTCAGATAGGTACCTACTCTACTTACTAGACCCCATCCATGTATCCCACATCCACCATGTCGGTTCCTTTGAACACTCTCCCCATGACGAGTACTCATGTATCCTCAGGTGTTTCTTACAGGGAGAACCAATTTTATGGTTCGAGTTACCCTATTTATGGAACCCCTTCACAAGGGGGAAACATATATCCTCACTCAAATAGTCCTTAGAATACTTTTGTCTCTTCGAAGACTTCTTTCATGATTCCCATACACACATCTTTGAATCAGTTAAACAGAGTATAATACCTTTCCAAATAGTGGGTAAACTAGGATCCTTCCTAGCCTGCAATGTTTTAGAGTTAATATTTCCCTAGACCTTGGAATCAAATGCCACAACCCACCACTAGTCCAGTCTTTGTAAGTCATACTGGAGCTCCTTCACCAACCTCTACTAGTCATGTTGGAGATGGGTCAACAACTTCTACGAGTTATGTTGAAAACCTACACCTAGTCATTGCTATCCATGATGGGGGCACCACTTTAGTTACCACGAGTCTTATCCATGCCACATCTCTGACCTATGTATACCATGTATGATCAGGAGCTCAGGACCAAGTGTCGTAAAATGGTCAAAAATAAAAGTGCTCAAAACTGGTTTGAATCTGAACGACCGGATAGAGCTCGTCTTCCTGATTCCAGCGCCACGAACGGTTTGGAAAACGGTTTCCGTATGAGGAAGTTATGCCAAAAAGAAGAATTGCCCAATAACATTGAAATTTTGAATTTGTTCAAAAAATAAAAATAAAAAAATAAAAACATTATTCAATGGGTTTTTTTAAACCAAAAAAAATTGGTGGGCACAGAGGCCGCCACCTGGCATTAACACATATGATTTTGTTTAAACATAAAAAACTTTGGTGGGCGCGAACATTATTTAAAAACTCATTGTTTTGAACGCGCCAAATAGAGCAGACAGGATTCGACCTTGGGTCGCTTACTTGACAGCCTCGCGCCCTTACCACACGGGCTAGTGCTGTTGGTTACATTGCAAATGGGTGATATCATTTATGAAGTGGACACATGTTTGGAGGCGCGTTAAATCGGGGGCCATCCCCTAAGGACCAGCCCCATTGTGCACAAGACCACGGGCATAATCGTGGCGCTCACCCTTTGGACGGATTGTTATGCGCACGGTTTGCCACGTTCACATTACAATGTTTAACCGTTAAATGCCATGGTTTGCAAACAGTTTGGCGTGTTTTTGGGGTGGATTCCACCTCTTTTGGCGCCTTTTCTATTTTTAGCTTGGCTAACTCCCGCTACTCCTATTTTGGTGGAGTTTTGTTGAGGAAAAGAGGGGGGAGTTAGTTATTGAGATATCTCGGGCTAGAGGAAACCATTCTTCACGAAATTTTGGTGGATTTTCAGTCTCTTCGACCTTCTGGATCCAATGGAGAAGGTTTCAGAGCCATCTAAGGTCATTTTCAGGTGATTTTGCTTCGTGGAAGTTCCAGGAGCCACTAGGGCCAAATCAGTTTGGGAGCTGCATTGGGAATTGTGCAGCCAGTGAATGTGGAACAAAGGTCATTCCTAAAGTTTATCAGCATTCTGAATCTATTTATACAGCTCGTTTTTCCTGTGGAGGCATTCTTCTCATTGTTTAGCTTCAGGGAAGTTTTCAAGGCCACTAGGGCCATTTCAGTGCTTGAGCTGTTTGGGGGCTATGTTCATCCATTTTTGGTGATTCAAAAGCCTATGTCTGCTATTTTCGACCTTCTAAGTCTGATGGCAGAGGTTTTAGAACCAATTGAGGTCATCTTCACCTCTAAATTCTCCATGCAAGATTAAAGGGCCACCAGGGCCAATTGGGGAAAGTATTGTATAAGGTACAATTTCACTGTTTAGTGTTTGGGAAAGAGCATGTTTAGCTAATTCCTAGCTTCTGATTCTGTATTTACAGTCAGATCTGTCTGTCAAGACACTCATATTCTTGTATTAGCCTTTGTAGCATTTTTAATACAAGAGGACAAGCCTAGTTTGGGAGGTTTGGTCCAGCAGATGTAGCCCAAAGGGGGTGAACTGCTTTATCATTTTGATGTTTTTATTTTCTGAAGATGATATGCTAAACAAAACTGATATAAAGTGTTAAACAACAAATATACATAACTTTCATACACACATAATCACCTATTCAGCTGCAGAAAGTTATTTGTCTTATTCCGCAAGACCTCAAACTTCAAGTATGTGTATGTCAAATACTTCTAAGTGTTTACTTCGTTATTTCTTTAGGCAGAGCCAGTAGAGGGCCAGGTAGCCTCTGGAACTCATCCTCTCTTTAGAGGTGACATGTCTGGTGAATGCCCCTACAGTCTATCTCTGTATAAGAAATAAGAAGTTTTCACAGTTTCAGAGGTCACTTGGAGTATATAACTCACATTTGAAATTATGGGAAATGGATACCTTGCACCCTTAAACAAGTACATTCCATTTTCAGA
>ML778966.1:1389948-1459970 GCA_009831015.1 Picea engelmannii
ATTCATTTCAGCTTTGAAAGTACATGTACATGTGATCGAGGATATTGTACTTATGATTGTACTTAAGAGAAAGTTGAAGGATAAACTGCATGCATGAGAATGATATGCATGAGCACAGGGATCATGATGATTTCCTTGTATTTAAAACATGTATGTGTGATTAACTTGAAGGGTTGATTACTTTGTTTTTAACCATGCATGTAATGTAATATTGACTTGGAAAAAGTTAATTTGATCTCCAAGATTGTAAAGAGGAGAAATGATGAAGTGTTTCATCTTGGTAAAAGCCTTCTCATTTGGGAGGCAACTCTTCTTCTGGAGCGGAGGTGCCATGGATGGGCATCGTGACAGTTGATAAGGGAGGACATTTTGGCATCAGTATGCTCTTTTGGCTGGCTGGAAGAGGATATTTTTGTTCCTCAAGTGCTGTACAGTTCATTTCAGATATTCAGTAAGCTTTTGGGGACCAAAAGCCTTCCCATTTGGGAGGTGTGATCAGGAGCTCAGGACCAAGTGTCGTAAAATGGTCAAAAATAAAAGTGCTCAAAACTAGTTTGAATCTGAACGACCGGATAGAGATCGTCTTCCTAATTCCAGTGCCATGAACGGTTCGGAAAACGGTCTCCGTATGAGGAAGTTATGCCAAAAAGAAGAATTGCCCAATAACATTGAAATTTTGAATTTGTTCAAAAAATAAAAATAAAAAAATAAAAACATTATTCAATGGGTTTTTTTAAACCAAAAAAATTTGGTGGGCGCGGAGGCCGCCACCTGGCATTAACACATATGATTTTTTTTAAACATAACAAACTTTGGTGGGCGTGAACATTATTTAAAAACTCATTGTTTTGAACGCGCCAAATAGAGCAGACAGGATTCAACCTTGGGTCGCTTACTTGACAGCCTCGCGCCCTTACCACACGGGCTAGTGATTTTGGTTACATTGCAAATGGGCGATATCATTTATGAAGTGGAAACATGTTTGGAGGCGCGTTAAATCGGGGGCCAGCCCCTAAGGACCAGCCCCATTGTGCACAAGACCACGGGCATAACCGTGGCGCTAACCCTTTGGGCGGATTGTTATGCGCACGGTTTGCCACGTTCACATTACAATGTTTAACCGTTAAATGACATGGTTTGCAAACAGTTTGGCGCGTTTTTGGGGCGGAGTCCGCCTCTTTTGGTGCCTTTGCTATTTTTAGCTTGGCTAACTCCCGCTACTCCTATTTTGGTGGAGTTTTGTTGAGGAAAAGAGGGGGGAGTTAGTTATTGAGATATCTCGGGCTAGAGGAAACCATTCTTCACGAAATTTTGGTGGATTTTGGGTCTCTTCGACCTTCTGGAGCCAATGGAGAAGGTTTCAGAGCCATCTAAGGTCATTTGCAGGTGATTTTTCTTCGTGGAAGTTCCAGGAGCCACTAGGGCCAAATCAGTTTGGGAGCTGCATTGGGAATTGTGCAGCCAGTGAATGTGGAACGAAGGTCATTCCTGAAGTTTATCAGCATTTTGAATCTATTTATACAGCTCGTTTTTCCTGTGGAGGAATTCTTCTCATTGTTTAGCTTCAGGGAAGTTTTCAGGGCCACTAGGGCCATTTCAGTGCTTGAGTTGTTTGGGGGCTATGTTCATCCATTTTTGGTGATTCAAAAGCCTATGTCTGCTATTTTCGACCTTCTGAGTCTGATGGAAGAGGTTTCAGAACCAATTGAGGTCATATTCACCTCTAAATTCTCCATGCAAGATTAAAGGGCCACCAGGGCCAATTGGGGAAAGTACTGTATAAGGTACAATTTCACTGTTTAGTGTTTGGGAAAGAGCATGTTTAGCTAATTCCTAGCTTCTGATTCTGTATTTACAGTCAGATCTGTCTGTCAAGACACTCATATTCTTGTATTATCCTTTGTAGCATTTTTAATACAAGAGGACAAGCCTAGTTTGGGAGGTTTGGTCCAGCAGATGTAGCCCAAAGGGGGTGAACTGCTTTATCATTTTGATGTCTTTATTTTCTGAAGATGATATGCTAAACAAAAATGATATAAAGTGTTAAAAAACAAATATACATAACTTGCATACACACATAATCACCTATTCAGCTGCAGAAAGTTATTTGTCTTATTCCGCAAGACCTCAAACTTCAAGTATGTGTATGTCAAAGACTTCTAAGTGTTTACTTCATTATTTCTTTAGGCAGAGCCAGTAGAGGGCCAGGTAGCCTCTGGAACTCATCCTCTCTTTAGAGGTGACATGTTTGGTGAATTCCCCTACAGTCTATCTCTGTATAAGAAATAAGAAGTTTTCACAGTTTCAGAGGTCACTTGGAGTATATAACTCACATTTGAAATTATGGGAAATGGATACCTTGCACCCTTAAACAAGTACATTCCATTTTCAGATCAATGTAGGAGATGAATCTCACACCTTTTCTTATCACATTGACAGTATGTCACCAACCGTTGTAAACAACATTGGGGGCACTGAGAAGCCCAAACACCTTAGACGTAAGCCTAAATTCTTGTGCACGAATTCTGAAGGAAGTCACCTTACTCATTTATGTCCAACCATGGATGGGATACCAGAAGTGTGGGGCTCACCTAAGGTCCCTTCATATTCTAAGGCATATGTGGTTTCCCCACACCCTATTCCTTTGATTGACACGACATTAATGTCATTGCAATATTCTCTTGATCGCACCCCCATTTTTGAGGGTGATGTATCCCTTATCTCTTCTATCCTGCATCCTCTTCAAAATAGAATTGAAGAAGTGGTCATACCCATACAATCTCTGGTCAATCCTACTCTCTTTGCAGAGGGTGATACATCCTTCAACCACATCGTCAACATCCCCGATCTTGCACCTTATGAACGAGAGAGAGCTCTACTTTCCCCGAGTCCTCTTCCTCTAGGTTTTGAGGAGATCACCTTCGATTGGAAAGGTCTTGTAGGGTATCCAATGCCCCTGCCTATGTATTTTCCTATAAGATATATTATCCGATCTATCACAGAGACTATATACTCTGTTAGTTCTTTATCCTTCTCTACTTGGAGAGATTTGGGTTTTCCCAAGCTTATGTTGGTTATTCATAAAATACTGACATTCTGCAAAAGTTCTGCAAGGGAGCCTTGGCCTCCCCCATGACTTGCCACCTAGACTCTTCCACATGAGTCTTATTTAAGATATTTTCTGACTCATTATCAAAAAGATAAAATATTGTTGAGTGATTAGTCCCTTTCACACTCGTTAAATTGGACTTGAAAGGTCGTGAGTCTTAGTTAATCTCTTTTTCGACTCATTATCAAAAAGTGAAAATATTGTCGAGTGAACTTGTCTCTTTCACACTTGTAAAATTGGGTTTGAAAAGACGTCTATTTGGCACAAGTTTATCCCTTTTTCACACCAAGTAGACTACAATACATAAAAAGTGACATTTTTTGACATTAAGTTGTGATTGCATCTCATGCCCCTGCTTGCAGTATTGAGCCTATAGTCAGTTCTCACTTTGCATTATAAATCGTTTTCCTCAGCAATTTTGCATCCTCAACCAAGAAGATCCTTGTTTATATCCTTCACAATTTGACACCCTATAGCTACGAGGGAACATTCCCCCGAGTGTCCATCTCCTACATGCACTTCCCTGCATTGAGCATAGGTATGTTCCACTGTTGGAACTAATTTTTCTTACTTATGACACTTGTTTCCTCCTTTGTATCATAGCATTCATTTGTCTATGAAAAAACAAAAAAATACGGGTGGGAAGGGAGTATTATCTCGTATCGGCAGCAATAGTGTCACCTTTGAACAAAGCAAAAAAATATTTGATTTCATTCATCATCATAATTTTGGGATTAGCATGGCCTTAGGAAGTTGAACTTGTTACAGAATCTTCTCTACTCACTAGTTACTCTTCTAGGCCCTATAGATAATTTCATTGATGCCTCTTGCATCTCGTGGTTTCTTCATTGGGTCTATGTTGTCGGAGTCCTCCATATATCTCATTCTCTTGTTCAAAGAAAGTCTATCAACCTGTGTTAGCCACTCCTCAAAACCCTTGACTTTGCATGTTGTCTATACCCTCTATTTGTCTCAGAATATCATGATATTATAGTCCTATCATGCACCCTGGCCCTACTTTAATCATTGGTAGGTAACCTTGAACCCAACAACCAAAATTTCATCATTTCCCATTGACTGGGTGATTTCCCTTGTGTTTGACGGAATGACATCTATTCACACATTGGGATTCATGCAATTTTTTGGATTCCATTAGCCTTATTGGTGGTTTCCTCTTCTTTGTCAACAGTTTTCATCATTGGATGCTATTCAGAGGGTGTTTTTCGTGTGCCACTTTCACTTGGCACACACAAATGATGCATCAAGTAGTTGGTTCGAGAACATGTTCTTCATCCGATTTCCACCAAGTCATGAAGCTCTTGATTTGTACCTTGTGCTGACTAATGAGAGATGCCTTAATGCTCTCCTTTCAGCGGGTCTCTTTCCATCGACTTCAACCCATTTATTCTGGAAATGGGACCTAGAATCTTATGAGTACCTTGAGGCTTGCAGTCATCAATGGTATGCTCTCTCACCATCCACAGTTGGGAATACATCAATGTCTCCTGATTGATGGATTCTTTAGGTGTTTGACACCGACTCCTCTATTCACACTTGTAAGAATGTACTCGGTGCCTTGATACCTAATTTCATTATCGATAGGTTGTCTCTCATTTTTTAACGATATACATCAATGACCGGTAATCAAACGATGTCTCATTGTGTTCGACCTCAACTCCTTTATTCACATAATGTAGACTTTCACCCTTGGCAGATTGTGTAGAAGACTTGAAGACATCACTATGTGGCCGTATCTTTCCTAAGTTGTTGCTTCCTTTTCATTGGACCAGTACCTATATGACTTTAGTGATCATTGGAGATCATATTGTACTGCATGGCATACAGATATATTCAGATTGGTTTTTAGATTGGTTCTACTAGGCCTTGTTTGTGACTATGACAACTATTGGCATGTAACCGCATTTGTATTTTCTTATTCATGGCCAGAAACACTTGTTTGGTATATTTTCACATGGATCTACAGTCTACTTTTGGTAGCCATGTATGCAAATTCAGTGCAGAATGTAATGAGAAATTGAGTTTGTCCATATGGTTCTCAACCACTCCACTTTCGGGTTATTTACAATGTATTTCAGCCATCACAGATACTCCTCTGACCTCACACATTAGGGGGCATTTGTTAGAGAAAGATTTTCCTCGCCCTATGAAATCTTGCAGAGACGGCTTTATTCCATTTCCCTATACATATTTGTCTTCCTTGTTACTAGAATCCAGAGAAAAAAATACAAATTTTTCCACTTGTACGCATATTGCACCCTATACAGTAAGTGTATACGCATGTTGCTCCACTAAAGCCCGCATACATCGGTATTTGTGCCAGAAAAACAAAATTTAATTTCAGGTTTCCATGTCATGACAGGATATCTCTGATCCTTGGCCTTCCATATACTGGAAATGTTCCAACTTGGCCCTTTAGTTTCATTTTGAAGGCTATAAAGAGGCCAATCCCGAGCTATGGAAAAGGAGAAAGAATTCAACTTTGAGAGCAAAGTTACTCTGGAGAAATTATTTACTTCATATTGAGTATGCATCCCTTTGTCCTTTAATTCTGAACACAGCATTCAGCCCCCAAGCTCGTCCCTTACTAATGGAGAACCTCATTGTCTCCCTTCTATGATCTTTCCTTTGGTGGAGGATTGAAGTGGTGGAGGCCCAGCTGGAAGGAACTTGGTTTCTCAGTTCCTAAATGTGTCAACACTGAAATCTGTAATATTTTCACGTCTGTTGATTGTTTATTAATAGAAATACTCTCTTCCCGTCCAATTGATGTCTTGCAAATATATGAATTATTATACATGGGCATATTTGTTATGTATATTGATGGATTATGTTATCTAATGTGCTAACATTTTATATTGCGACCATATTCTTGTCTTTGGTTGTTTTTTGATAACTTGTTGTAGGTATATATATAGCTTTGGGTCAAAGTGCTCAACGGTGGACATCATCGAACATTTGGATGAGGCAGACCTCTTTCTTATCTCCCTTGCACATTGATTTATATAGCATATTGTTGGGATAGAGTTGATTTATGTAGTCATTTCCATCTGTCATGGTTCACCCTAGCCATACAGATATTATCCTTGTAACAACATGGTATTCCAAGATGGACTCCTAATTGTTGTCACAGAACTTTGTACATTGTAATTCAAACCCAAATGTTTACATTGTAAGGAAGACTGATTCACTTCTACTCCTAGTTCTATATGTTGATTATTTATTGATCATTGAGTTCTCATCTTCAGTGATTTCTACAGTCAAGAGGATTCTTCAGGACAGGTTCTTGATGAAGGAAATGGGTCTACCACATTTCTTCCTTGGACTTGATATCAGTGAGGATTCATCAAGCATTAAACTGTCTTCAACCAAGTATGCACAATATATCCCTGAGATATTTCACATGCCAGACTGCAAGTCTCCCCGACTCCTTTTTATCAGGAGTCATACTTGAGGATGGTGGGGACACTCCACTGGTTGACGAAAAACTATAAAAATATATAGTGGGGAGATTTTTGCATCTCACACACTCCATATGAGACCTATCCTATGCAGTGGGAGAAGTCTATAGGTTCATGGAGGAGCCGCATGAGCTACATTGGAAGGATGCAAAGTGTATCCTTTGATACATATAGGGAACCATCATCTTTGGGATCCAATATGAAACATACTCTACATTATACCTCATCGGGTTCACTGATTCCAACTAGGATGGAAATAACACTGATCGCAAGTCCACATCTAGATACTTACTCAATCTGGGTTCTGGGCCCATCTATTGGTCAAGCAAGAAGTAGGATGTTATTTCTATATCTTCATTCAATGAAGAGTACAGAGGAGTAGTTAACATAACCATCCAAGATATGTGTCTACAACATTTTCTCACTAAGTTAGTCATTGTGTTTACTTGGTCTATCATCATCTAGTGTGACAATCGCAGCACTCTAAAGTTCTATAGAGATCTAGTTTAGAGGCAGCAGATGAAGCACATCAATATCCACATGCACTACATTAGGGACTTAGTACACGAGGGGATCATTGACCTCCATTTATGTTCTTCAGCAAAACAAACTGCAGACATCTTCACCAAGACCTTCATTGAGAATAAGTTCCATTCTTTGCGCAGTTGTCTTGGAGTAAAGGACACAATTGCCTAACAACTGTCAGTTCTTCTTTTTACATACATTGTAATTTGAGGGTGGTTTTTCCCATGAGGTTTTCCCTCTTTCCTCATTTATTTTAGTGTATCTTTTTTATTTGGGTACCTACCATGGCCTCGTTTCCAGGACCCATTCTTTATTTTCACCATAGTGATGTTCAGAGGGGGTGTTGGAGATACTTCACACACACCTAGGAATTTTTTTTCCTAAGGTTTTCCCTATGTTTATTAGTCATTATTCAGTCTTCTATAGCTTAGGGAGAATATTACTCTAGGATAATATTCTCTTCAATTCACACTTTAGGTTGATCAGTTGTGGAGTCTAGATTCCACAATTGGATCATCACCATGCATCATTAGGATCATCACCAACTAATGCGCATTTTCCTTGGAATAATCACCAAACTAGCACATTACTCATGATTCCCTGATATCCTCCTCACTTCACTCTGTTTTGATGAGTTAACTGAAGACTAAGATACTAGTTAACTCATACTAGGTGGAAGTTCACTCTTGTAACTACCTGAGAGACTAGACTAGGTGGCGGTTTACTCCCATAACTACTGGTGTGTGTCCAGATCACTCTAGACCACCATTATGGACTATTGGCTTCTCCTCCAATGTGTATTAGTTGATTTATACAGAGTATATAATGTGTAAATTATCATTCATTCATTTGGTTAATGAGAATTCTTCCATTCTTTCTCTCTTTCTTCTCTTTTCTCATATTTTCTCTACAAATTGTGTATGTCATGTTCTAGCTAGCTCTATTCTATTTAGGTTCAACACATTTGCATTGTAAGGGTTTTAACCCATTTTTGTAATATAAATAAGGTGTATGAGGTATATTATAAGTTCATCCTTAGAATTATAGTTCTCATATATTAGGGAGAAAACTACTTTGAAGAACCTATTTTGGAGTCTTTTTTGAGTTGAAGTCTATTTTGAGAGTTGTGGAGCTAAGATGGATTCAATCTAGATATGTAGTTGAGGGTCAGTTCGCAAGATGTGGATCTTGGTGTGACATTGTTCCACCTCAATACTCTCCATTATCCTATGATGGAATGTGTGCAACACCTTTTTGATGAATAATAAATAAGAAGAATATATTTTTGGACGTAGCCCTAGGGGGGGTGAACCATAGAAAAACCTTGTGTTGCAATGTTTCTGAATGTTCTTACTATTTCCACAATTATGGTTCAATGATTAGATAGATGAATGAATGGTTTTAATTACAGTGCGCACTAGAATATGTATGTAGAATGAATTCTATGAATGAGTAAATTAGTGGATTTGATGAATATGATAGAATGTATGCTTAAGTATAATAGAAGTAAGAAGAACAACCCCAACCCCTTCCATGATTGCAGACACTTAAGTCATGAACTCACCCATAAGCCATCTCGGGTGAGACTTTGTTGTGCACTCTCTGCATAGTGTTTCCTTCTGGTTTACCAGAGGGGCCGATCGTGATAATGGTTTTGTTGGAGAACTAAGGTAAAACCCGGGTCAACGCATACATATAAAACCTGTACCATTCCTTTGTTCTTTGTGTTCTTGCTCTTATTCTTGATCCTTCTCTTGGTGTTGTATCTCATTCTGTGTTGTTTTTGGCACTAGGTTTCTCCACTCTGCTTCCCAGTCATTTATAATTAGACTAACATAATGTTTTGTTAACCTGTAGTTGGTCAAAAACCATTGTTGATATAGATCCCTTTTTGCTTGAATGTACATGTGTGTTATAACCCTAAATTGCACCACACATGCTTACTTGGCATCAGGCCAACTCATTTCCCTTTATTGCCAAAGCCATGCTGAACAGACTCTTTAAAAACCTCTTAAAGTAAGTAACCCGCGCCCTAACCCATTACTGGGCACATTGGAATGCTGGTAGAACTTTTGTTGCACGCGTTGGAATGCTGGTTGGCCCACTACAGCCAGTGTTTACCTAACAAAGCACAAAATCAGGAAAGTTGTTGACGGAATGAAAATCTTTAGGTCAGTTAACTGAAACTCCCAGCCATGCATGGCTGAGAGTTCGTCCAAAACCCTAGCTCCTTCTAGCCTATAAAAGAAGGGGTAGGGGTACTATTCAAAAGAGGAAAATCATAGCAAACAAACTCTGCCTAATTGTCGAATCCGTTTTGTCCCAACCCTTTAGCCTTTCCTCAAGCTTTAGGAGAATTCAAGAAAAGTAGTTGGAGGACAAAGAAGAGGAGGAGCCCAGGATCAGGTTCAAGGAATGGTGGTCGATCTCTATTATCATTGTAGGTTGATTCATCTTGAGATTAATAAAGAGTACTTTTCCTGTCCCAATGCACGAGTCTTATGTGTTTTATTTGATTTATGCGTAATCTCTAACCCTCTAGTAGAACAATAGCATGCATGCGTAGTGTTTTATCTTGATTGCAGGATCATCTTTGGAAGGAGCAGCAGAAGCAAGGAGATAAAAGCACAACGAAGGATCTACACCAACCGTCGATAAAAAGGTTAGTCGGTTCTTTCCATTTTTGCATGTGAAAAAGGGTTTTAGGTTTGGGGTAGAAGGTTAAAAGTAATTTCTTAAGAGTCATGATCTGCATGCAAGTTTAAGCCCTAGCTTGTTAGTCCATAGGGTACAATTTCCCCACAACAGAATTGGCGACTCCACTGGGGATATTTACTCTTAGGGTTTCCGGATTTCATTGAAGGTTTTTTGGGTAGTTCAAAGAAGTAGAATTTTTGTTTGTTTGTTTGTTTGTTTTCTGTTAGGTCAAAGCTAGCAGAGAACCTGGTTCTTAATACCAGTTTTTCCTTGATTGTGGCTTGACATTTATTATCAGGACACGCAGAGGTACACACGGCCTGCAGAAGGCCTGCATGCGTTTAACCCGCGCCCTAACCTTATGTAGCCCACGTTTGAACGCTTGCTGCAGAGGTTTCAGTAGCGTGTAAGATTCAGAAAGTTTGAGAGGCAATCTCTTCTTCTCTGTCAAAAGTTTACCTTCTCAGGGGGCTTTCTCGATCATGTTTGGGTCCTGCTAGTTTACTGTCTTGTTTTCAGTCTACCTTATTGTGTTTTTTATCTTTTGCATTCATTTTCCTTTTCTGTTAAAATAGAAGCATCCAAGCCTTTTAGAGACTCTGGTTGTTAGTACCAGAGGCCTTTTTCAGGTCTGGGCTGCCTGTGTGTTGTTTTGTCTTGGCTTTTATACAGACCCGCAACCTGTTTAAGTTTAGCCTGCGGGTACCCGCGCGTTGTTATAGCTCAGCACGTGTTTGCACGCGTGCTGTTTTGGTGGCAGTCGCGGGCTTGATTGGTAGCTTTTTTCTAGCTTGGGTGGGGCAATCATCCCCTCCTATGGTGAGAAGATCTCCTCTCAGGGGTTTAGAGTTTGGGGCTGCACAGTCAGCAGGTTAGGGCATCTTATCCTTAGCCTATGTTTTTTAGGGGATGTTTTGATAGAAAAGACAAAAGAGAAAAAAAAAATGGTTTTATGGTTTTTAGACAAGTGTTAGAATCGGTGCTTTCTTGATTTCTTTTTCGCATCTTTGCCCTGATTCTTTTTCGATCTGTGCTTTAGGCTAGAGTTTTATTTTCGTTCTCTTGGTTTTGTGCTTGTCGGCATTTTCCCTTTGTTGTGTCATTTTGCAATTAAATAAAAAATAAAAAAATCTTGTTTCATTTTCTTCTTGGTTTGAAGATTGTGTTGTTGCATCAGTATCTAGGAAGAAGTCTTTTTTCATAAGTTTTTGCATTTCATTTAGAGTATAAGTAGCTCACAGATTTGAGTGAAATTACTTGGTGTTTGTTGCATGAAATCTTAGAAAAGTTGAAAGGAAAAGAAGTCTTTCTTGTTGAAAAGTTGTTGGTTTTTGCATTATTCATAAAAGTTTTTGTTTCCAAGCATTTCTTGTTCATTTTGCTTTGAGTCTTTTACACACCATCAGTTTCACTTTCATACCTTGTGACTTAAAAATCCCATTAAAAGCAATGCTAATTAAAATCAATTAGACTTTTTGTTTGTAGGGTGCATACACTAGCTTAGGACTAGGGCCTTGGAATAGGTTGGAGAGTAAATTCTCCAAGGCCACTCAAACCAAACATTGGAATCTGTCAATAGGGAGTGTAGAAGTCCAGTTATGGAAAGTTATCCGGGACCCCCCTCTAACACAGGGGCTAAACACGAGGTCGCGTAAGGAAAGGTAGCGGAGATAACCCCTCCAAAGCTGGACCGAGCATAGTGGAGAACACATATCAAGGATTTGTTGAGGGATTCCATCGTTTTCATTTGCCACGGAGCTTCATGGGTCTCGAATCCGTTCGAGGTCCTCAGTTGTCTTCTGGACCATTTTCTCTCGATACCCTTGACAGGTTTTGGGCTTGATACCCTGCCCATTGTGATCTACCCGACTATCGATTGTACCCGCCTGGTGACTGTTCACGTGCTGGCAAACTAGTTGCCAATCTTTTCTAGGGACATACACAGGTGACTGTGGGGATATACCATGGTACCTAGGATAGACATCGGGCCACACTTTGCAGAGTATACCTAGAGGGTTCTTCTGTATTCGAGTTGCACTTGCACCAGTAAGTTGCTCTAGTGTTGGTTTTTGTAACTGTTCTTCAAAATAGTTAGTGATTGCTTGTCCTATCTCATAGGGGCTTCTTTTAGTGTGTGTTACTGTTTGTTCGTGTAGAATACCTTAGCGTGTCGTGAATCTTCTCACACAGTGGAGGATTCAGAGCTCTGTCGGTCACGAAGGCTTCTGGACCTACTACCGGTTATACTGGAGCCACCCCCGCCACCATTGAGGCGGAAGCTAGACCAACGAGGGTCTTTCGAAGCAACAAGGTTTCAAACCATTGAGCCCAAACAAATTCCAGAGGAATCAACCGCCAATCTTGGATCCGTTGAAACCTCGAACACTGATACTTGGCCGGACATTATTGTGCCAATTCAATTTTACGAACGCCTATCAGTTCCTAACCCGGTGATGGAACCAAACTCTGTTACTTCCTCTGGGAATTCTTCCATTCCCATCACTATTTCTACCACAGGAGAAGCTTCTCCTAACTTTCCTTTGTCGGTGGTCTGGGCCACCATGGTCTCAGCCGCAACTACGTTGCACAGTGGTCTGACCCCATCTATCGCGGCGGCCACACCTCCTTACACACCTAGTGCGACAGGCCCTCCGTTTTCATACGATATGCCTAGTTTAGGTACAAGTCCTCCACTCACTTCCTCCACTCTACAGACTTTGGGTTTGGGGGCAGGGAGCTCTACCGCTCCTCTGCAAGGTCAACTTGGGGGCATTCCTGTCCCTTTCAATGATTTTCCTTATGATGGAGGTCATATCCCTCCTTCGTCCCCTTCGCTTAGTGGATTGCATTAGCAGTTCGTCGGGCAGCCTGCACACACGAGTTCATTTGGAGCCGGGAGTCAAGGAACACCTGCGCAAACTCTGCCAGTAGGTTCGTCACCGTTTGTTTGGAATGAGACATTTGGTAATAACACTTTCGCATCCACATATTTCCCATCTGGGGGCACACCCATTTTTGGACAATCTACTCCGGCACAGGGTATTATTCCTGCGCCGGGGGCACATATACCAAGACCTTGGAACTCAGGACAAGGATTCGTTCCTTCATCTGGAATGTCATTCTGGGGTAATTCTTTCCACAGTCAATGGAACCCTAGGTAGACTTCTATGCCTCTCCCCTCGAGACCAGTATGGGGTAATCCTACCCAAA
The DNA here is from genome assembly GCA_009831015.1 of Picea engelmannii. NCBI lineage: Eukaryota > Viridiplantae > Streptophyta > Pinopsida > Pinales > Pinaceae > Picea > Picea engelmannii. The sequence goes on from ML778966.1 coordinate 1,402,969, forward strand.
TTCTGTCAAACACAATGAATGCCCAACATCCTATGTCCTTCATGGGGAATCAGCCAATGATGTCTCCTCAGATACAAAACCCTTACGCTGGTCAGGGCCATGGTTTCCACCAGAATCTGGGCTAGCAGCCAAACGTTTCCTGGCAACCTGGTGCCAGTCAAACTCCAGGACCCTTTTATCCCAGCTATTAGCAGCAACCTAAACTACCATTCTTGGCAACGTTACACTTGCCATATTTGACACGGTTTTTAAATGATCCTATTTGTCACAATCCGCGTTGGCCTCCTATGCCAACGAAGTTGCCTTCAGACATTCCAAAGTTTGAGGCCAAGCCTAACGAAGATCCAGGTGATCATGTGACTACTTTCCATCTCTGGTGCTCATCTAACTCACTGAAAGATGACTCCGTCCAGTTGCGATTGTTTCAACGCACTCTTATTGGGAGTGTCGCGAAATGGTACATCGAGCTTGACTGCTCACGATATTCTTCTTTTGGAGAACTAGCGATGGCCTTCCTTAACCATTTCCAGTTACCTGTGAGATACAACGTCTGCACAGAGTTGCTAGCCAATTTCGAGCAGACGGCAGCGGACCATATCTCAGATCATATTCGAGAGTGGCGACGCCGAAAGAGTCTTATCAAGGTACCCGTCCCACCAGCATTCCTGCTTGAGTGGTTCCTTAAGTATTTAGTTCCGCAGTTATCCAAATATGTCGCCACTTCAGGGGTTTTCTCCGAGGAGGATGCCATCATGAGGGCTCAACAGTTTGAGCTTATCTATTTTCAATCTAGTCTATTGTACAACATCCTGCCAGATGCACCACGATCAATTCTGGATAAAACAAGACAGAGAGCCGGACCACATGCTGACGGTATCGTTGGTTCGGCACAAACTAAGCCCGCTGAGTAATTGACAAAATAATTGCAACAGTTATCTATACAACACTCAGCGGCCAGCCAGACTACTGCTTTGGCTGCTCCTCCTACCCAAACGTCAGAAGTACACTCCGTACAGACGACTAACCCAAAGGCCACCCAACAGCCTGAAGGGAAGAAAAAACAACACAAGAAGGGTAAGGGGGATAAGAAACCCACTGATAATGTTGGCGAGGGCACCACGGAAAAGAGAAAGTCAAGGTATCCATGCAACTTATGTGCGAAAGACCACCCGACCCATCTATGTCCTCGACTTGCGGAGGCCTAGAAGTTTGTCACATAGCAATAGCAAGTCGTGTTGACTAATCCCTTTCAGCAGGGGAAAAATTTAACTCAAGCCTCTACAAGTGCCAAGGGGGGCAGCCAAGAAAATTTCCCTCCCCCAAACAATTCATCTTCCACAAATGTATATATGGTTAAAAGTGATGCTTTAATCACGACTAGAGCGCATGACTATAGCAAACCAAGCGCCTCTGAGAAGGGAAAAGAAGTTGAGATCCCATCTCTTCCTATACAGATCGAGAAGATGTTGGGTGAAACTATGACATGCATTCCAAAGGGTGCATTTAAGAAAGATTCTCACAATCCAAATGCAAGGGCCACCCAGAATTACTCTGTGGTGGAAGATTTATCCCAAACCCCTTGTGCTATGTCTGCTTTGGAAGTCCTCCAAAGTTGCCCTTCTCAGAGGAAAGCCTTTTTGACTGCTTTAGGCTCTACTGAGACTTGTAACCCAGGTACCATCATGTTAGATATGACTGACTTGAAGCCTCGTCTGCCTTACCACGTCACGTTTCAGATAGTAGTGGCTCATCCCAAGAAAACTTTTACACAGAATATCTTCCGCACGGTGGTCAACGAGGGCGCTTCGACTTGCATTATGTCGTTAGCATGCTGGAAAGCCATTGGTCAGCCCGAGTTTTCTCCGTCACCTACTCTCCTTACTGCATTCAACGATCGTTCATTCCGACCACATGGCATCATTCCTTCTTTCCCTGTGCAGTTAGGAGGGAAGACCGTGTGCGTCGAAGTAGAGGTAGTCGATGCCCCCCTCGACTACAATCTCTTGTTAGGTCATAGTTGGACTTATGCTATGCAAGCGGTGGTTGCTACAGTTTTCTGAGTCTTGTTGTTTCCACACGAGGGTCGGATAGTAAACATCGATCAATTTTCCTTCTCTAGACCTGACCCAACTTTGGGGGCATCCATGGTTCCCATGATTGATAATCCTCAAGCCGGTGTCGTTAACGTAGGAGTTGGCTTGTGCCCATCTTTGATGGGTACTTTCAATTACCCACCTCCTCATGGCGATGTCACGTTTATATTGACTCACCACAAGGCTGATATTTTTCACATCTCGGCGTTCCGCACGACTTACTTTCAGGATCCGTGGATTCTTCCTTCCCCATCATCCATGATGGATGAGACAGGGCACGCTGTCATGTCCATGCCCTTATCGGTCGCTAAAGTAGCATACTCTTTAGTCCAGCAAGCTTCATCCACTCCTGATCCGACTCCTGCACAAGTGTTGGATCCACTTCTAGAGCTTATCTGGGCTCAGGGTTCTCTTGCTACCACCGATTCATTAGACTTAGTCTTGCCTTCTGACTAAGCAGTAATCGAAGCAATGACTAGTCCGGACAAACCTTGGGAAGATCTTCATCACAGATCATATTTCCTCCCAGAGTTAAGCTGAATCGAGGCCGGAGAATTCCCTATCACCATGACGGGAGATCAGTCGTGTCCTATTAACCTCTTAGCTACACAGGAAATTTATGCTAAGGGAAATATGGTGACTATCATTGAAAATATACCTATCAATATCTCCAGAACCCCTGGCGTCATAGACAATGTTTTCGTCGGAGCATACAGCTCCCCCGAGGAGATGCCAGGCATTGACCCACAAAGTGTCGATCATGAGCTACCTTTGTTGTTTTTCAAGCTCACTTCGAGATCCGAAAGAAACATCCGACGAGACTGCATTTATGCTTTTCGATCTCATCCGGATTAACTGAGAAAAGTAACCATTATGGAGTCTTCTTTAAGCCCTTTTCAGACTCCTTAAAGATGAAAAGATTGTCGAGTGACCTTATTTCTTCACACTCGTTAAACTGGTCCAGAAGAACATTCCTTAAATGGGTCTCCTTTTAAGCCCTTTTCAGACCCTCTAAACATGAAAATATTTCCAAGCGATCTTGTGACCTTTCACGCTCGTTAAACTAAAATTTGAAGTCACGTCTATCCGGCGGTAGTTTACCCCTTTTTCGGTCTGGATGGTCAAATGTACGAACAAAGGAATACTCTATTGAATGTCCATTCTTTAGAAGAGTATCCTTAGGTATAATTTTATTCCTTTTTCGGGCCTGAGGGACTAAATTTACAAAAAAGAAACCCCCACGGAGTCCATAGTTAAGCTCTTTTCAGACTCCCTAAAATTGAAAAGATTGTCGAGTGACCTTATTCTTTCACACTCGTTAAAATGGTCCAGAAGAACATTCCTGATGGAGTCCATAGTTAATATTTTTTCAGACTCCTTAAAATTGAAAAAATAGCTGAGTGATCTTGTCCTTTTCACACTCGTTAAAATGGTTTTGAATTGACGTTTAATCGGTGCTAGTTTATCCCTTTTTCGAACCGACTAGACTATTGACGAAAAAGGTACCCCAATGGAGTTTCCTTTTATTCTTTTTCAGACTCTCTAAATATGAAAAATCACCGAGATTCCATTCTTTGGGCTCGTTAAACTTACATCGAAGGACGTTACCATTGTGTGTTCTATCAACCGCATTTGCATCCTTTACCCATCAGCCTAGTAATAGTTTGCCTTTGCATCTTAACACCTTTGGCCACTAGAGGATTTTTCCTGAGTATCATTTCCTTAGAAAATCAGTCTTGTCCTTATGCCTTGAGCTTGTATGTTTTCTATACTCGTTCCTCCTTTGTAACGTAATATTCCTTTATTCTTTTTCACAATCATCAAAAAGAACAAAAAAATCAAATATACCCCAAAAAGAGGATGGGAAAAGTATTTTCTTTATTGGCAGCATCATGAGTCACCCTTGGATAAAGCACATCTGTCCATTTGATTCATCAGACTTTGGGATGTAGTACGACCTTAGGAAGCTTTGCTCGCTATATTGAGTTGTGTCCTCCATCGTTTGGTTACTCTTCCAAACATATGGAGAGTTTGTGTTGCCTCCTGCTTCGTAGACTTATGATTAATAGATATGTTGCCTGAGTCTTATCACTTGTCGTGCTATTGTCCAAGGGAAGTTTATCACTTAGCCTGATTCGGCCCCTCTGTAATATGTCTCTTGTCTGCATACCCAGCCATCCTGAATGTCCAATTGAGTCTTTGTTCGAAATCACTGAAGCCTTCAGTCTGATCATCAAGATTATCAATTTTTTCCATGCCCGACGAGCCGTCGAAGACCTCTGGGTAGTGCAGTCGTACACTCATATTACACTCCTACCTGATTTTTGAAGATTTTGAAGTTGTTGCTCGAGCTCTGAAGTCCTCATCTCTATCCATCAGACCTTATCAACTTCTACGAAGATGGATACTTTGCATGTAGATCTTTTTGATTTCGAGATGTAGATCCACTGTGTATTGTTCGCGGCTACACTTTATATAGTTATATGACATGGATCTACAGTGTATTTGATTGGTATCCATGTGTTCTATTTTATCCCGAGCATGGGTATGCCCGCCTCGGTGAGACATTTGTTATTTTGTAGACGGCACCTCCTGATTCCTGATTCTTGGGCTCACTCATTCAGCATATCAGTATAGATTGGTAAAAGATTGGTAATGTATTTCGGCCATCAGATGCACTTTTGACCTCACACATTAGGGGGCATCTGTTATAAACCTAAATTGCACCACACATGCTTACCTAGTATCAGGCCACCTCATTGCGTTGGTAGACCTTCTGTTGCACGCGTTGGAATGGTGGTTGGCCCACTACAGCCCACGTTTACCTAACAAAGCACAAAATCAGGAAAGTTGTCGACGGAACGAAAAGCTTTGGGTCAGTTAATTGGAACTCCCAGCCATGCATGGCCGAGAGTTCGTCCAAAACCCTAGCTCCTTCTAGCCTATAAAAGAAGGGGTAGGGGTACTATTCAAAAGAGGAAAATCATAGCAAACAAACTCTGCCCAATTGCCGAATCCATTTTGTCCCAACCCTTTAGCCTTTCCTCAAGCTTTAGGAGAATTCAAGCAAAGCAGTTGGAGGACAAAGAAGAGGAGGAGCCCAGGATCAGGTTCAAGGAATGGTGGCTGATCTCTATTATCATTGTAAGTTGATTCATCTTGAGATTAATAAAGAGTACTTTTCCCATCCCAATGCATGAGTCTTATGTGTTTTATTTGATTTATGCATAATCTCTAACCCTCTAGTAGAACAATAGCATGCATGCATAGTGTTTTGTCTTGATTGCAGGATCGTCTTTGGAAGGAGCAGCAGAAGCAAGAAGATAAAAGCACAACAGAGGATCTACACCAACCATCGATAAAACGGTTAGTCAGTTCTCTCCATGTTTTCATGTGAAAAAGGGTTTTATTTTTGGGGTAGAAGGTTAAAAGTAATTTCTTAAGGGTCATGATCTGCATGCAAGTTTAAGCCCTAGCTTGTTAGTCCGTAGGGTACAATTTCCCCACAACAATGTGGTGTGGCATTTCTTTGAATCACATGATTTTTTTGTATGCTTCAACTACCTGAGGTAGAATTTGTGGTATGTCCTCAATACACTACCATATTGTCTCTTTATAAATGTAGAACGTGATATTGTTGTCCATTTGTTTTTCTTGTGCATGGTATGCCACAAAGAAACATACCTTGTTTCTAGGCATGGTTTCTGCGTACCTTTCAAGAAATGAGTTTCTTCTATCTCCCTCCAAACAACCAATGCAATAAAAATTAGTAACCAATCATAGAGAAACTTAGTTCCTTTCTCATTCTCTTCCCTACAATTGGTTAAAAATTGGGTCACCAAGAATGTCACCAAGTTCATATACACTTATGATGTGCACTTTTATGTTGTTTCTATTACTCTTGATGGCACCTGATCTTTGTGAAATTTCTTGAGTAACTTGTAATCCAACACCTGCATCACAAATCTAACGGAATCATCATTAATTCTTACAACATCCAAGTTGTATGTTTCTCTATGTGTGTCATATTTTTCCTTCATTATTTCCACTAGCATTTTCTCTTGAGTCTTATTCATGAACAAAGGTAATGGGTCTTCCCCTGTTGATGACAATCCTGTAATCTGTGATATGAGATGGGTGTCAATCCACACTATCCTATCCAACCAAAGTAAACCTCTATGGATCCAACTCAACAATAACTTGACACATATGTTGATTTTTTTGCTTCTTCCAAAGTGTGGGATCTCCAATAGGTTCAATATGCGTGTTCATTACATTTTTGTTTCCCACTCCTGCAGTTCAACTGTGAGTATGAGTGAGTCTAGGTTGATTCATGTGCACATAAAATTTTTTGGTGCTAACTCTATAAGTTTCTTCAAAACTGTAAGATCATTGTCTAAAAACTATAGACTTCCTACTACTCCCAACATTTCTACCTCAATAGTGACCCCAAGTGGAATCACTGGTGTAATGAGGTCATACTTCGGTTCCTTGGGAAGTCTAAATTGTGTTTTTGTTGGCTTTCTCAGTGGCACATATGCACTTGGAAAATTTATTGGATCTAATGCCTCTCCTCTCAAGGTTTCTTTCTGTACTAGTATTGATGCCTGCTAAGTATGTGTTATTTCCATCTATGATGTGGATACTCTTGTCTTTGTTGGCATTATGGATTTCTACGATTCTTATCTATCTTAAACTCACTCAACTCTTTGTTATCTTCAAATTTTCAAATGACTATGATCCTTTTTCATCATCCCTCGTCTAATTTTATAGGTTGTTTCCAATTATTTCATTCCTCTTCGTGCCAAAATTCACAATCCAATCTAATTTATTCACATTCAATTCTTGTCTGGATTATGCATTATTTTTTTATTATTTGGTGGATCATGGTCTAGATTTTATAGCCTCTCAATATATTATCGCCTCTTTTCATTTATGTTGATGTGTTTTTGCTGACTAGCCATCATGTTTTCTCTTCAGTGCTTTTCTTGTTATTTGTGCGGGTCTTTATCCTGGTTCTTAAATTCACCTTTTTGCGTGTGGTTCAATTCTCCTTCCTTTCCGTGAGATTTTCTTGTTCATCTCTTTTTCTACTAATTTGAATCTTTGAACAATGCCCATTCTAAAACATTAGGCCTTTTGTCCCTTCAAATTTATATTGTGTCTTGCCTCAAGATTTTTCATTGCTTTTTCTTCTTTATTTTTTCAGTATAATACAGATACTATAATACACGTAATGTCCATTCAAGCTAGTGCATGGAAGGATGGTTTTCCCTATATAGTTTCATACAACTACTGTTGACAACTCCTTCCATGATTTTTCCATTCAATTTCTCCAACTGAATAACACTTACCACAGTCACAAATCTTATGACATATGGACCCAACTAGTGCATTTGGAACTTTTCAGGGTGCTACAAAAATTTGATGTCATAGAGCAAAACTAGGTCTCGCATATAGAACTTATTTTATTTAATATTCTTGTAATTCCATTCCTTTTCATGAACTTTATGAACCTACTGATGAAATAATTCTATGAAGTGGTCTTCCTCCAGTTCCATTAGCTCTAAAATTATTTTCTCTACTGCACCAAAATTAGTGAGCTCTGTCAGCGTGGTAATGCACAAACTCGACACAATCAAATCCATGGGAATAACTGCTTTCTATATGTATACTAATTGGAATGGTGTTTGTCATGTCAACTTATTACATGTGGTCTGATATGCCCATATGACTGCAGGAATCCTCAGGTCCCAGTCATCTCAATTTACATTACATATCTTCGTCAACGCATGCTATAGGATCTTGATAAATGCTTCCATTTTTTATTTCTCCTAAGGATGACAAGGTGTGCTCTTCTGGTGATAAACATGAAATTATTTTTTCAAAGAAGCGATTGTTTTATTCAAAAAATGGGTCCCTTGATCACTCATAAGTATTTTAATACATCCAAACCTCGTAACAACATTCTCAAATAGAAAATGCATAGTAGTTTTCAATATGAAATCTATGACAGGTTCTACTTTAGCCCATTAGGTCAAGTAATATGTCATAGTGATTGTATATCTTTCTCGTAACCTTTTTACTGGTGGGTTTATAAGTCCAATGAAATCAACTGCCCATTTATCAAAACCATGCAATGTAACTTTTCGTATTAAAGGCATCTCATCTCTTCTCATTGGATTCCCAACTCGCTGACATACATCATAGGTCTGACAGAACTCCTTAGAATCCTTATGAAGGGTGGGCCACCAAAGTCTTACGTGAAAATTTTTGTGAGTCGACATTTTCCCTACATAGTAGCCTCCCACAATTCCTTCACGTGCCTCTGATAATATTATATGCCTCTCGTGCTCCAATACACATCATCAAAGAATACCATCTGCACCTAACTTATATAAATTCCCCACTATATGTTGATAATATGTTTCCTTTACTATTAACTGTTTATTTTGCGCAATTGTAAAGTCAGGTGGGGTACTCCTGTGCTCAAGAACTAGACAATATCTTCAAAGTAATCATCGACCCTCTGTATTTTGAACAAGTGTGCATCTGGTAGACTATCATTCAAATTTCCTACATCTTCCCCTATTAATATGGAAGACAAATGATCGGGTCTTGTATTTAATTTTACTGGTTTCATAATCACTTCAAAATCATAGTCCTGAAATAATAACAACCATCTTCATATCTTCCCCCCCCAACACTAGCTTATTGACTAAGTATCTTAGTGCATAATTATCCATGTACATATTAAAATTCGATCCCAACAAATAATGCCTAAACTTACGTAGTGCATACACCATTTCTAGTCCTTCATGCTCCATTGTAGTGTAATTATGTTCAATAGTTGACAATTTTTTTCTAGAAAATGTAATGGGATGATCCAAACCTCCTTCCCCTCACTAAGCTAGAACTACACCTAACATTATAGATTATTCATCTATGTGGACATGGAATTCCTTCTTCCAATATGGAAATACTAAAATTGGTGCAGTAACTGGTTTCTTCTTCAAGGTATCCAAAATTTGTTGGCATTCCTCATTCCATTTAAACTTGACCTCCTTCTTCAACAAATTTTTCAGTGGTGATATGATCTATCAATATCCCCTAATAAAATTTATATAGTATCACGTATGACCCAATTTTTCTCACAGTTGTCGCAATGAAGTAGGTGGTGGAAAATCAACAATAAAAATAATCTTCACGGGATCAAGAAAAAGTCCTTGTTTACATACTACTTGACCCAACATGATACCAAATGATGTGATGAAAATACACTTCTTCGAGTTTAAGGAAACATGGAAATATGTACATCTATCCAACATCAAGCATAGAGTTTTAATATGGTCCTTCAACAAATTGAACATTGTCAAATCATCCAGATATACTTCTAGGAATTTATGAATAAATTCTTTAAAATCCACGGAAAAAACTCGGGAGATTATTGTTGGCACATTTTTCAATACAAAAGGCATGACTGTATACTAATAAAATCTCCATTTCATCACAAATGTTGTCTTATGCCTATCCTCTAGTGCAATATTAATCTAGTAATACCAAAAGAATCCATCAGTAAATGAGTAAGATTCCTATCCTCCTACATTCTCCAAAACTTCATCTGTAAACGAGGTAGGAAACATGTCATGTAAGCAGGCATCATTCAATTTCCACAAATCCACATAAATTCTAATTCCACCCATTTTCTTGTCATGAATCACCATAAGATGGATCCATTATGACTCTATGATAGGTTCAATAATCTCAGCTTCCAACATCGTATCTAATTCTTCTTTCACTTTCTACTTATATATTGGATTCAATTGGTACAGTCTTTGCTTCACCGGATTGGCATCCCGATTCAAAGGGATCCTCAACTCCCCTAGCTCCCCAAAAATCCATTTAATTTCTAAAAATATAGTTGGGAAAAGGTCATGGTATTTGCATAGTAAATCAACCATGTTCTCAACAGTTTCTTCATTCCATTAATCTCCAATTTGTGTGAACTTGGGATTATCCTTCGTACCAATATTCACCTTGCATATTTTCAACAACTTTGCATACATGACAAATTCAATCTTGTAACCCTCTATTGTGCGCTCTCCTTTGGTTTTCAGTACTTGAAACTTTCTCAGGTATTCATCCTCCTGGTCTTCTCCAACAACGTTATAGAATTCCAAAACCTCTTGAACAGTAACACAATATCTAGGCTCACTACATAAGGGTATTGGTCTCATCGAGCCTTCTAATGTAAATATATTGTTCTTGATACTCTATAGAGTTGTGTCTACCAAAGGGGCATCATATTCAAACTTGAAAATTGCCTTGAAGTTTCGAGTTGAATAATCCTAGTTGGTTGTTCCTTTCTTTACTTCTAGTTCTAAATACTAGTTCTTCAGGATCATATCCAAAGTGTGTACAAACAAGTGAGTCCATTCCTTCTTAGGTATTGAGCTCCATGTTGTCTTGCATTGTGTAAGATTATTTGTAGGACAACTCAACCCAGTATACTTATGCGCAGTATATTCATTTTTTGTTTTGAACCTGACCTATAATTGCCTTCTACATTTTTGCCAATTATCTATTCTATCCTTATGCGCAACCCACCATCTTGTAGGGATCTCTTTTAACATGACATATAAATCTAGAAATCTTTGGTGTTATGATATTTGCAATTCAAATTATTTTACAAAATAATATATATCTATTATTCCATCATACTTCGAGGGATCACATACCTCAGCTCCAATCCCACGCAAAGTTTGGGTAATATGAGCACATCTCGTTTTCTGTACTTCATGTAACCTTTGTTTCCAATGCTCCAAGTCTTCTTCTAAATACAACACATAAGAACTAATACTTCCCCAACTGAGTACACCCTCAACGGTAGGATTAACATAGTCATCCATCTGCGTGGTCACATTGTAAAGGTTATTGATTTCTTTTCCCTTTGTCGGTTCCACATATTGTCTTCCTTTTGTGGGATCGAATGGTGTAGTAACTCTCAAGTATCCTACTTCGAAGATCATTTGTCTATCTTTCATATCAATAATGGTTTGGTTATTGAAATCCCAATCAATTCCAAGTAAAATTGGTTAAGGTTTACTACCATCCACTATCTCAATTACTTCAAAATATATTGTGCTACGCACTCCATTGATATTAACATTCATCCCTATCAGTCTTTCAATTGGAAAAATATTGTGTTGATTTACTGGCCTCAACTGACTCGGTAAATAGATCAAATTTAGTTTTCCCATCATCTCCCATGTAATCTTTGAAAGGACATTCACATCATATCCTATATCCAATATGATATTATCCACATCATAGTATCCTATATGTGCATTAATTTAGAATTCCCTATTCATCCTATTCCATCTGCATGATTACCCATCCTAGGTAGAAGCTAGAATTTCCATCTACCACGTGCAAGGGAAGGAAACCATGTGGTGGGATCAACTTAAGCAAGCCAAGAATCTTGATGAGAAAAGGATATCATGGAGGTAGTTCTAAGGATATTTCTAAGAGAAATATTTGTCTGATCATTACTATGAGACAAATATGAAATATTTTTTTGAACTCAAGTTGGGAACCATGACAATGGAGGAATATGAGAAGCGTTTCTTTGAGTTGTTGAAGTATGTTGACTTCATCAAGGATGAGAAGGTTAAAATCCAAAGGTTTATAAGTGGGTTACCCTCCTTCTATAGTGAAAATATTCAATATTATAACCCCAAGACCTTGGAAGAATGTTAGGGACCCATCCTACCTAACCCCTCAAGTGGGTAGAATAATTTATTTCCCTGTAATAAAGGTCAATATTAATAAGGCCTAGCAATAAGGATGAATAAGTCAAATGTAAGAATACCTAATAGAAGCTTTGAATTCTATAAGTATCTTCTTCTAGATTGTTCTTTTGGATAGATAGATTTAGTATAAATAGGAGTAGAGGGTATGAGAAGTTTGGTCTTGAATAATTATTTTAATAGAGCTCTGATATGTTGGAGGTTTCCCCCTCGAAGAGGCAAGTAAACTTTGTTTCATATAATTAAAGGTATAATTATGGTGTTGTGGTTCCATATAATTTGTTTTTCTGTTGTTATCATTGTAGTATTTATGTATTTTGTTTCTATCTCATTGTTATTTTATGAATTCATTCTCTTCTCTATTAATAAAATAGACACGGTACCTTACAAGTGGTATAAGAGCACTTTCCTCAACAGAAAATTGTGGGTTAATTTTTTTTTAGGGTAGAGACATATTCTGGCATCTTAAAGATACAAAGATATGTCATTATGCGCATAAACTTGTGGTCTGGGAGTAATACATGCAGGAAAGTGGTACTCAAGCGCACATTTGTTGGCCACCCTTGTAACCTATGTTGGTACCCCTTCGAGTGGTAGGGAATCAAAAAACACTTGTATATGGATCAACCTAGATATCCTGAAGCCCTATATAGATAAATTGACTGGCCTCATGACTACTATAGTTCCACCGAGAAAAAATCTCAGGAAGCTACCCTCCAGTACCTAGGTATTCGGGTAGTACGGATAAGGAAATGGTCTAGCCTCCTTAGTTGGTTCCCTGAGATATTGGGTCGATTACTATTGTTGTACCTTTCATGTATATTAGAGAGATATAGCATAGATAAAACCATTGAATACCTTAACCCTTGGGAAGAAAACTGAAATAGAACAAAGAAGACCTATTGTCCCGCAACTGTGCCTCCTGCATTTTGGTTGTTAAATTACTACACATTTCTTCGTATTAATCATTTGGGAATTCCATCACTATAATATTATTCAGGTCAGAGTATAACTCCACATGATTTAAAAAAAATAAAAATAAAATAAAGTATAGTGGTCCCGCCGACACACCTATTTGGGACATATCCCATTGGATTCCCCTTTTCTTCCTGATTGCAATTGTACCTTTCATTTTTAATCCTTTTTTTTCAGTGGACCCGACCCCTTCCTAGCTTCCCTATTTTTCCACCTATTCCATTATATTTCCCTTCTCTCCCTAATCATCATGGTACATATCACTTATAATTCCTTTTTTGTGGTCCCACCCACCCATTTTCCCTTACCTGCACTCCCCCTTTCCGAATGAACACTACTCACAACCAATACCTGCAATCTTCCATCAATCAAGCCCAAGAATCCATCCAACATGTGACATATAATATTGGATCTACCAAGTCCTACCTTGCAAAATTAGAGACCCAATTCTAGCACAAATTTGACACCATGGAAGCCAAATTCATGAACCAATTTAACACCCTCTATTCTATTGTCAACCAATTTTTGAACTGCCCTTTTGGTCCTTCCTCCTTGGACCAAACATATGATGTTGATTCCTTTCATTCTCTGCATTTTCAATCCAACTCCTTTCATTGTGACCCATGTCTTCCCTACATTGACGTCAATAAATTTGATGGATTCGATCCTACAAGTTGGGTCATTCAAATGGAGCATTATTTTTCTCTGCATGTTATTATTGATGAGTTGGAAAAACTTTGCTATGTTGTCCCCTATCTAGATCCTAAATAATGGAAATGGTGGAAATTATGCAAAAAATTCACGTTAGGGGTATATTTCCTAGACCCAGTTTGTTGCATATCTCTATGATTGCTTTGAAATTGATACCCACTATCTCAGTTGTTTGACCAATTTGAAACATCCACGCATAGTGGAAGAATTTATTATTTCTTTTAAGTATTTTTCCTTTCGAACCGAGGGCATGTCAGATGCGTTCTTTCGTGAATTCTTTATCAGTGGCCTAAAGGATAAATATGATCCTAGGTTCTCATGGCCCTCCCTTGGACTTGGTTAGAAGCTACTAAACGTGCTAAATAGGCCCAACAAGTTGTTTTTTCCCAGAACACAGAACCATCTTTTGTTCCTCACCCTCGACCCACTAATCCTAACCCCTATGTCACTCACCTCAAGGTCTAGAAATTAACTAGGGATGAAATGGATGAATTCCAACTGAAGGGTAGTTGCTATAATTGTGATTAAAAATAATTTCTAGGGCACAAGTATAAGGAACAAAAAAAAATTATGGCCATTTCCGAAGATGTTCCTAAAGAAGATGTGATAGTTCCCCTTGTTGAAGATCCCTCCCTTTCCGATGCTACCTAGAAGCCCATTGACCCACTTGAAGTTGAACCACTCATTTCCTTTTAGTCCCTCACTGTCTTCTCTTCTCCACAAAACCTCAAGCCATTGGATATATTAAGCATAGGAAGGTCATCATCATTGTTAACAATGGTAGCACCCACAATTTTATTCATCATCGCATTGCCTAGAAAACCAATTGCTATATTGGTGTTGTCAATAATTTTTAAAATCATGATATCCAATGGTGGGTCCATGAAATGTGGTGGCCATTGTGAAAATGTTTGTCTTCAAATTGGACATTACCACCTGAAATCTCATATGTTTTCCATTGAAATGGGTGGTTGTGACATTGTGCTAGGTGTTGAATAGTTACGCACTTTGGGTACTATTTTTATGGATTTTAAGGAATTAACCATGAAATTCCAACAGAGGGACAAAGATATCAATTCCAAGGTCTCACAGTTGGTTATATTGAGATCATCAGTTCTCATCGCATGGAAAATCTCCTCAAGAAAGGCCACTGTGGTATTATTTCTCAACTCCATTCTATTCAAGTGGTTGAGACACCCTCTCTACATCCTGACCTCCAAGATATCCTCTCCACACATCAAGATGTTTTTTCCACTCCTCAGGGACTTTCGTATTCTTGTGGTGTTCATGATCATTCCATCCCCCTTGTTCTTGGCAGTCTTACTCCTAATGTTCTCCATGATCGTCATCCCTTTTCCCAAAAGAATGAAATTGAGAAAATAGTGTAGGAATTTCTCCAAGCGAGTGTTATCTGTCTAAGTACCATCCCTTATTCTTCTCCTGTGGTCATGGTACTTAAGAAATAAGGTACTTGGTGCATGTGTCCCAACTTTCGTGCCCTCAATAAACTCACCATCAGGAAAATGTTTCCTATTCCTGTCATTTATGATCTCTTGGATGAGCTGAGTGGTGCTCAATACTTCACTAAACTTGATCTGCATTCTAGCTACCACCAGATATGTATGCAAGAAGTTGACATCCCCAAGAATTCCTTTCGAACCCATGAGGGTCATTATGAGTTCTTGGTCATGCCCTTTTTCCTATGTAATGCCCTCTCCACCTTCCAAATCCTCATGAATCATGTCTTTCATCCTTTTATCTCTCAATTTGTCTTAGTTTTCTTTGATGATATTATCATCTTTAGTAAAACTTGGCAATCCCATATTTCTCATGTGGATCAAGTTCTTCATCTACTCTCTCAGCACCAACGTTTCCTCAAACACTCTAAATATGCCTTTGGCACCTCGAAAGTCAAGTACTTAGGTTATATTGTTGGCAAGGTTGGTTTTTGGGTGCATCCTAAAAATATTGAAGCAATGTAGGATTGGCCTCACCCCAAGACTACTAAAATATTGTGTGGTTTTCTGGGTTTAACAAGCTATTATCGCAAGTTTGTTCAGAATTATGGAAAGATTGTGGAACCTCTAATTGATCTCCTTAAAAAGAATTCTTTCACTTGGACTCTCATAGCTTATCAGGCCCTTCAATCTTTGAAGGAGGCTATGTGTACTAGTCAGGTCTTACCCCTTCCTGATTTCACAAAGACCTTTGTCCTGGAATGTGATGTCTCCAAGAGAGGAATTGGAGCAGTCCTTATGAAAGAGGGAAGACTTTTGGTCTTTACCAACAAACAATTGTCAGAATGCCATTTGATCCAATCAATCTATGAAAAGAAAATGTTGGCTATTCTACATGCAGTGGATCTATGGCTCCCTTATCTCTTGGGGAAACACTTCCAAATTAAGACATATCATCAAATCCTCAAGTATTTTCTAGAGAAACAAATTTCCTCTCGAGAGAAACAAAAATGGGTAATTAATCTCTTTGGATATGATTATGATATCATTTACAAGAAAGGAAAAGACAATGTGGTTGTTGACGTTATTTTTAGAAAATATGAAGATGAAGGGTACCTTTTCTCCCTCTCCTTGTTAATAACCTGAGCAGATCTACAAATATAATCACCACAAACACTGAATACATAATATATCTAGAGACAAATATAGAAGAAATCACACTTTATTATATCAAAACCCTTGAGGTAGGGATACACCATACAATGGATCCTATTATGGAAGGGATCCTCTCCTGTTCACTTGCCTCTTCGAGGGGGAATCCTCCTATTGAGCTACAACTCACAATACAATATTTTTCTTCATGTCCCATTACATTGCTTGAACCCATTTATATAGTGTTACCATCACCTAAGAACATTCTAGAGGAGGAATCTTCTATAAGTAGAACCTTCTAAGAATTCCTCTTACATTTATTATATCTAACTACCCATTTATTATATCTAACTACCATAGTGGGTCTTATTTAATAATATAGTGGACCTAGTCCACCTTACATTGAATGGCATCCACTATTATCACTATGGGCCCTCTAGGCCTCCCCACTACCTCTCTAGCTACCTTACATTCCATCCCCCTTATGAAAATGTTGTCCTCAATGCTTGATGTACAACCACATACCCGGGTCCCATGGAAAAGTGTGGACCATAGTGTTGAAGTAGACTAGAGAACCAGGGTCCCATTGAGAAATGGAAGCCACCATGATGAATTATTCCAACCACCATTGTAAACTAGGGTCTCATGTCCAATTTCTCATGTGAACCCCACACGGAAGATATCGGCACCCAATAACAAACTGAAAATGATGCTCCCAATACTGACACCTATCATGTGGATCCAAATAAAAATATCCATCCACAAAGTGGGAGAGGATCAAAGCTGAATATGGAAATAAAAATAGCATTGTAGAATATGTAGGCTGGATGTTGGTAATTATAACTATCTCTTGATGTGGGACATTGATTTTCTCTACAGAAGGTGGAGTAGAGTCATCAAATAAAATATGGAAGTGGTTATCATCTCATAAATGACAACTATCCATATACCAATCATCGCAATCGGCCTCCAAATCATACCAAGCATATATTTCTTGATTATATTCATCCTTGATGTCCACCATAAGAAATCTCTCCTACATGCTATCTAATGAATCTTGACTACTACCAAAACTATCATTGAGGCCGTTTGTGAGTCCATCTACAAAGTCATCCAATGTGTCATTCAATGTGTCATAGAATTGGTATTTGAATGCTTCAGTTATTTTTTGAATTTATTGGAGGGTTTGAGAGGAAATAACCATCTGAGCACCCTATGAAAATTTATGAACTCAGCAGTCATGCCACCGTCACGAAAAAACCCAAAAAATAGAACCATAAATTACTGTAGAAAATCGTGGCTTTTTCCAAAAAACCCTGAAAAACTGTTGAATTTAAAATGCTCATAAATTTACTTTCTGGACTTCGTTTCGGCTGATTGTTTTTTTTAAATTGGGTATTTTTCCTAGAGGAATTCAAATAACCAATTTATTTTTTCCAAATTTGGCTCATAAATATTCATATATGAGCTTGAAGTCTGCCGCCCTCTTTTTCTTTGCTATAAAAATTCTGAAAAAATAGCAAAACATTCTTCCCTTCTTTGGCCAAGGAAAGTGCTCTGATACCACTTGTGAAGTTCCTGAATAGATCTGCAAATATACTTCATAAATAACCAAGAATAAACCAAACCATTCACCATAACATGAACACAATATGTAGACAAAACCCTTGAGGTAGGGTAACACCATAAATTAATCCTTATGGAAGGATAAAACTCCTCAAGGAATCCTTGCTTGTATAATAACAATATTCTTCATTATGTTTCATTACATTTATTACACTTATTTATATAGGTTTCTCTATCTCCTAGGAACCTTCTAGAGAGCATTCTCACATTTATTACATTTAACTACCATAGTGGGAATTTATTAATATAGTGGACCTAGTCCACTTAATATTGAATGCCCACATTATGTTTCATTACATTCCTTACACTTATTTATATAGATTTCTCTATCTCATAGGAACCTTCTAGAGAGTATTCTCACATTTATTACATTTAACTACCATAGTGGGCATTTATTAATATAGTGGACCTAGTCCACCTAATATTGAATGCCCACATTCTCATATATTAAATGGCTTCCACTAATAATACATAACCACATTCCCATTGGGTAACTCCCTAGGTACCCCATATTAACTCCCTGGGTATACTACATTCCATACCCCTTCACATGTTTCATCCTCGAACCATGAGAAGAAACCATACAATATGACCCGCTAAGCAATGTAGCCAACTCGTACCAAGTACGACCATCCATCCATCCTAATGGAGGTTGAACATTATGTCCATATGTTTCCTTGCCACCATGGTCTTGCTCTGCATCATGTTGAGGTTTCCATGGGATTTGTTTTGTATCCTGAGCTCCTTCTGTAATGTCGGTAGTCCTCCATGCACCTCTTGATCGGTTTCCTATTTGGTGCCCTGTTGGTGCATAAATGTGTTGATGCACATGCCCTTTCCTTGATGATTTTTGTGTCTCTATATGATGTGGATGGCGATATATAACAATTGTAGGAATATGTTCTTTTTTCTTCAAATCTTCAACACTTTGTGCCTTTGAGTAAATGACCTCCTTAGCTTCCTAATTATGTCCTTCTTGTATTTTTTCTTCATCTCCTTCTATAGACTCTGCCTCTGATTCAAAGACTCGAAAATAACTTATTTTCTATCCTCCATGGGCCCATCTTTCTTACTAAGAGACACATCTTGCAATGTGATTTTCTTTTTCTTGTACCACAACTTCAAAAACTTCTTTTGCACATTAATATTAATGGTACCCATTGATTCTATCCAAGTATATCCCAAAACAATATCCACTTCATCCATATCCATAACATAAAAATATGAATGCAACACATATTTATCCATAGTAACCTCCAAATCTTTACAAATTTGAACATTTTTACCCTCAACCTGTGTGCTTTGGGTATTCTTGGCAGGAATTTGCAATCTATTAACTAACTAAACATTGATAAAATTATGTTGGCAAATAGGGTTAATAGAAATAATGACATTTTCTTTGTGAATACAACCATGAACCTGTAATATAGATTTGTCACCTAAAAATAAACTCTTGGTTCTCCATGTAGCAGCATGAGAACTTTTATCTAAAATAAATTTTTCAAGTGCTTCATGAGAAAGTGCCATCAATTGGCTATATCTATGTGATTGCCACCAAATGACTGCATCATCTTTTAAATAACATGATACCCAATGTTTCCAATCCTCTTTCGACAATGACTTCAATTATTTTATGAATTATTCAATATTAGGGCCATCATATTTTCCAATAAAAAGAATCTTTCTTGGGATAAATCTTGAACAAAAACTAGAATTAAAAATAACTTACTGCAGAAAACCGCGGTTTTTCTCCTGGAAAAACCCTGAAAAACTGTTGAATTTAAAATGCTCATAACTTTACTTCACGGACTGTGTTTCGGCTGATTTGTTTTTTAAAATTGGGTAATTTTCCGAGAGGAATTCAAATACCCAATTTTTGTTTCCAAATTCAGCTCATAAAGCTTCATATATGAACCTAAAGTGCACCGCCCTTTTTTTCTTCCCTAGAAAAAATTCTGCAAAAAGAGCAAAAAATTATTCCCTTCTTTGGCCAAGGAAAGTGCTCGGATACCAATTGTTAAGTGCTTGAATAGATCTGTAAATATAATCACCACAAACATTGAATACACAATATATCTAGATAACAATATATAAGAAATCATACTTTATTATATCAAAACCCTTGAAGTAGGGAAACACCATACAATGGATCATATTATGGAAGGGATCCTCTCCTGTTCGCTTGCCTCTTCGAGGGGGCATCCTCCTATTGAGATAAAACTCACAATACAATATTTTACTTCATCTCCCATTACATTGCTTGAACCCCTTTATATAGTGTTACCATCACCTAAGAACATTCTAGAGGAGGAATCTTCTAGAAGTAGAACCTTCTAAGAAGTCCTCTTACATTTATTTTATCTAACTACCCATTTATTATATCTAACTACCATAGTGGGCCTTATTTAATAATATAGTGGACCTAGTCCACCTTACATTGAATGGCCTCCACTATTATCATTATGGGCCCTCTATGCCTCCCCACTATCTCTCTAGCTACCTTACACTCCTTCATTGTACCATATTGGCTCCAAGTTGTTCACCATGAATGGCTACATGATATTAAAATTTTGCTTTTGATCCAACAATTGCAAGCCAACTCTCTAGTTTTCCCAGGGTACTCTTGGAATAATTATCATCTTCGCTACAAAAGTCATTTTTATTTAAGTAAACAGTCACAACTTAAATCCATGATGCTTTCTAAGATTCATGCTACACCCACAGCTGGGAATTTGGGGTTTACCAAAACCTATGACCGAGTCAAACGTTATTTTTTCTGGGATGGTATGAAAAAGGACGTTTTCACTTTTGTGGTAGAATGTGATGTTTGTTAGCGCAACAAGGGAGAAAAAATCAAACCTCCTGGAACACTCCAACCGCTTCTGATTCCACCCGCTATTTGGATTGACATCTCTCTAGATTTTATTGTGGGAATACCTAAATCGGTAAATAATTCATTCATCATGGTGGTTGTGGATTGTCTTTCCAACTATGCTCACTTATGTTCTCTTCAACACCCATTTACCACATCCATTGTGTCTCAACATTTCATGGATCATGTCTTCAAGCTTCATGGCATGCCTCATTCTATTGTTTTTTATCAACATCCCACTTTCACCAGTAATTTTTGGCAAGAACTATTCATACTATAAGGCACCCAATTGTATCTCAACACTGCCTATCATCCCCAGACTGCTGGTCAAAATGAAGTTATCAATAAGTGTTTGGAGACTTATTTAAGGTGTTTTTCCTCTGAAAGGAAAAATAAATGGGCTCAATGATTACCATTAGTTGAATGGTGGTACTACACTTCTTACCATACATCTACTCGCATGACTACTTTTGAAGAAGTATATGGAAAAAATCCACCTTTTGTTCTCTCCTACATGCCAGGTGTCTCGAAGGTCCGGGTGATTGACCAAATGATTATAGTTTGAGAGGTTAATCTCCTTATCCTCAAAGATATTTTTGTCATGGCTCAAAATCACATGAAGCAACAAGTTGATCAAGGTCGCTCAGAATGTCAATTTGCTGAAGGAGACCAGGTATTTATTCGACTACAACCTTATAAGAAAACTTCACTCAAGGCCGAACATTGCCAGAAATTGGTGCCCAAATGTTATGGTCCTTATATAGTTATCAATCACATGGGACATGTATCCTATCAGTTATCTTTTCTCAGTCCTTCTAAGATCCATCATGTTTTTCATGTCTCATGTTTAAAGAAGGTGATTAGAACTGAGTGTCAAACTCAAACTAGATTTCTTAAGTTAGCTAAAGAAGGATCCATCTGGTTACAACCACAAGCAGTTTTGGATGAGCATTATCTTCATATTCATCAACGCACCATCAAGGAAGTGTTAATCCAGTGGAAAGATACAACTCCAACATATTCCACTTGGGAGCCAACTAACATTCTACATCAATTTCCTCATCTCAAGCCTTGAGGACAAGGTTGATTTTAAGGGGGAGGGCATGTTAAGGACCTAATCCCTCAAGTGGGTAGAATAATATATTTACGTGTAATAAAGGTAAATATTAATAAGGCCTAGAAATAAGGAGGAATAAGTCAAATGTAAGAATACTTACTAGAAGATTCCACTTCTAGAAGGATCTTCCTCTAGATTGTTCTTTTGGATAGATAGATTTAGTATAAATAGGAGTAGATGGTATGATAAGTTTGGTCTTGAACAATTATTTTAATAGAGATATGCTATGTTGGAGGTTTTCCCCTCGAAGAGGCAAGTGAAACTTGTTTCCTATCAATAAAGGTATAATTCTGATGCTGTGGTTCCATATAATTTGTTGTTTCCCTGTTATCTCTGCATTATTTTCATATTTTGTTTCTATCTCGGTGTTATTTTCTACATTTCTTCTCTTCTATGGTAATAAGATAGAACTTTTACCTTACAAAGAAACCATAATGAGAGAAATAAACCTTTGTGATCAAAGGAAACGAAGGCCAGTGTTCCAAAAGGCTTGGAATGACAAGATGAAAGGGAAAAATTATCAAAGGAAGAAGTGTTTTAAGCCACCCTTTTTCAGAAATAACTCCCAAGAAAATCATCAAGGCCAAGCAGCCCAAAATTAGAAAAAGAATGTAGATTCATTTGGGAAAGGGCCAAGGCAACAACCTGTTCAATGTTGGGGATGTGAGGGGAATCACTTATATAGGGACTTCCCTCACAAAGGAGAAAGAATGAGTATTTTTGACAACATTCAGGAGGATAAAATAGTGGAAGACATGGGATGAAGCATGACAAGGATTTATGTATCCTTGGACAAAAAACAATATGAATATCAATCTCCCATGATTGAAGTGGAAGGTACGATTGACAACCAACCCATAGCAATTTTGATTGATTCTGGAGCTATCCATAGTTACATGAATGCTAACATTGTTGAAATATTTCACTTGCAAAGAAGTAATCATAAGAAATCTTGGTTAGTCAGTTATTGATGGGGGCTAAGAGTAAAATCAGTGAGTTGATTAAAGATTTTTTGATAGACATGAATGGACTTAGCAAAAAGGTATATGTAAACATCATATTGTTAGGTTCATATTGTCAGAAATTTGGATTAGGTTGATGTATTGTTGGTTGTCATTGATGTCAACCATTGGAGAGTGATATTGTAGATTGATGTCAACCCTTAGTGATTGATGTCAACCCTTGGAGAAAGTCCGGTAGCGAATTCTAGTAGCACAAAGGTTTGGGTAATGGACTCAAGGTTGTTTCATGTATAATGGTATGAGTTTTAATATATTTTAAGGTAATACTATTCTATATGGATAGTACATGTCATTCCATTTCTGGTGGTGTGTGGAATATCACATAACTCCTCACAGTTAGAGAGTTAGGGCCATGAGAAGTTTGAGAACCCAAGTTTGGGTAATGGACCCAAGTTTGTTTGATGGATAATGGTATGAGTTTTGATATATTTTTAGGAAATTATATTATTCTATATGGATAGTAAATGTCATTCCATTTTTGTTGGTATGTGGAATGTCACATAACTCCTCACGGTTTGAGAGTTATGGCCTTACAAAGTTGGAGGACCCTCATATGTCATCTAGAAGCCCAAAAAGGTCAAAGTAGTCAAAGTGGTTTAAGATATTTTAGAAGGTAAATAATAAATTGAAGCGATGAGTGTACTATAATTCAAATTGAATACAAAATAAATTATTTAAATAATAAATTTAATGGAGAAATTAGAAGTGGGTTAACCCTAAAATAAGGAAAGTGGGAAAAGTGACCTAGAAGATGTTTTTAAGGAAGCTACTTGAAGAGTATAAATAAGAGGCAATGTAATCTAATTTTAGATCAAACTTGAGAATATTGAATATCTATAGGTTTCTAAGGTAACCAAAGGATATCTAAGACAAATTTCTGAGGGAAGGTGAAGAAAAGAAGGCTAGAATTCAAGGAAGGATAAATTCTTTTGATGGTGCTTTCTAAGGTGTTTCGGGTAAAAATGTCATAACTTCTTCATAAGAGATCCAAATTTAGTAAGACCAAATGTGTTGGTTATAGTATAATATTTAGTAGTTTTTGTAACATTTTCATATCCATTCAATAAATATTCCATGTGGGGCACGCTCTACAAGGTCTCTCTCTAGAATAAGCCAGAATTCAGCAAGGTATGCCATTTTTTCTATAACTCCTTTTCTGAGAGGTCCCAAGTAGTGAAACCTGGAGGAATTGCATAAAACAAATTGAAGAACATTGTGTATCAGTTTCAATTTCGTATATTTATTCATTACAGGTACATATTTATTAATATTTAAAGTTAGGGTTGTTGACTAATCCAAAACTAGTCATGTGAGACTAAAGAAATGTTCGATGAAAATGCTAGTCTCTTGTTGTTAAAGTTAAGGAAGGTTTGCAGGTATGAGATCATATACATTAGGTCTATTACAGAGTTGCAAATCATATTTGGATGATGATATTGATGAGGGAATTTGGTTGAGGTACATGTCGGGTACATGGTTGAGACAAGTTGGCACATACACAAGGCGTATAGTTGATGATGTTGGTACATCTTGATTAGTCATAGTTGATGAGTAGTTGATACATTATTGGTACCTACTTGGTACATGGTTGGAGACACTTGTTAGTAGTATTGTTGACACATGGTTTATGGATGATGTAGCATACTTGTATTATTAGAAGCACATATTGATCTTCGTGATGATTGTGAGTTTTTGTGTTATGCTTGGTTGATGCACATCTTTGAGAGTTGTCTTGGTGATTGATATTGGTGAGTAGATATGATTTGGTTGATAATATTGATGAGACAGGGTTTTGTGATAGGTTGTTTGGACAAGTTGTTGTGACAGGTTGTTGTGACAGGTTATTTGTACAGGTTTGGTGCATGGTTGATGCACTTGTTCATGGTACAGGTTGAGGTACAGTTTGGTGCATGGTTGATGCACTTGTTTATGTTACAGGTTGATTAAAAGTTGTTTGGTATAGGTTGGTGCATGGTTGATGCACTTGTTTATGGTACAGGTTAATTACAGGTTGAGGTACAGGTTGATGCATGGTTGATGCATGGTTCATGTTATTGGTACAGGTTATTTGGTGCAGGTCGATTGGTACATGTTTTCAGCAATATATCTCACAGTGATAGTGTGACAGTGGTTCCATCATTCTACTTATACATCAGGGCATTTGGATGGGTTAAGGATAGGTGGTTGGATCCACCTTCTTTTTTAGCCAGAGAACATAGGGGGTTGTAGCCTCCTTCTGGTTGTTGCAAAAGAATTGGGGAGTTCGAGCCTCCCTCAGGTTGTACCCTGAGAAACTAGGGGGTTGGAGCCTCCTTCCAGTTTCAGCTGGAAAACAAAGGAAGTTGGTGCTTCCAATGAATGTAATTATTCAAGACATATAAGAAAAATCATTATATGGTTTTCTCCCGCTTTGGGTTTCCATGTAAAACACTGGTGTACTATGTATGTGTATGATTTTTCATTTTCTCATTGCTTATTTACTCTGTAGTTATTGGATGATAATGATACATTGATATAACACTTGGATTATATGGTTAAAAATGATTAAATTTCTCTATTATTGATTCACCCCCCTCTCATTAATCCAACAATTAGAATCAGAGTCGGTTCCTTTAGGAAACAGTTTAACCACTGGAAGGATATCATGGATTATTTTAAGAATGGAGTACCAATGTTTAATGGTCAGAATGGTTTTAAGTATGATATGTGGAGCATAAGGATGAAAGTATTTTTATAGGCATAGGGGCATTATATTTGGCTATCAATTGTTACAGGATATGATAGTTCAAAAAGGGAAAAGACTGAAACCAAGAAGGAATTGAGGAAGAATAAAAAAATAGCAATGGATTTCATCTAGGAAGGATTAACTAATCCGGTAAGAGAAAAGGTTGGTAAATTTTCATCGGCAAAAGAAATTTGGGATACATTACATGACATATATTCTTCACCCATAACAGATTCAGAAAATGTCAAAGAAGATACAAATACAAATCAAGAAGAATTATGTTCACCATGTCAAGACGATTCATAAGATGAAGAGTACATAATCACCAGAGGTATGTTGTTTTTTTTTAATTGTGAAAAACATGGACATATTAAAATAGAATGCCATGAAGGAAATGAGACAGAAAAAATAAATGAAAAGAAAGACAATTATGAAGAAGAATTGATTATTGCTTTAGATGAACTAAGAGAAGAAAACAATTCAATCAAGAAATAATTGATGAAACAAAAGGAAAGTGTTCACATTTTTTAATAAGCCCAACAGGTCATCGAGAACTTAAGAACTCAGCTATAAGAAGCCAAAAAAATCGAAGAAAATCTTGAATATCAAAAGCAATGTTTGGAAACCAACATAGCAGCATAGAAGGAAGAAGCAGAAATGAGAGAGAATATATTGATAGATCATCTTAAGGAAAGAAATAACGATATAAACCAACTTGAGGAAAATTTTGGTCAAGAAGAGAAAGGACTTGAAGAATAAATAATCACATTAAAAATTCAACTTGAAGAAGTGAAAGGAACAGAAGAAGTCATGATGTCTCAGATAATGAAGAAAGAAGAAGAGGTTTTGAAGCTTGAAGAAGAAGTTATCACATTGAGAAGTAAAATCACCAAGCTCAAAAAGAACGTTGAAGAGATAGAAACATCCACATCAGTTATAGAGAATGAAGAGAAGCACTCTAGGTTTCTAGAAAATAAGAATGAAGAAAATAAAAAGAGTTATGCAAAAGTACTCAAAGGAAGGAATCATGGTCAACCAGAATCTAAGAAAACTATTGAAGATACATCTTCAAGAAGACCATCCATGTTCAAGCCACAAAGAAGCTTCAATCATGATCATGACTAGTCAAGGAAAAATTTTAGAAGGACTATGCCACAAAAAAGATCATTCACTCCCAGGTATGGAAATTAATTTTGTGGTAATTGTTTTTATTATACTAACTTTGCTCATCAGGTTGCCGATTGCAGGGATTATAAAATAAATCTCCAAGAAAGAAGTGCCTATGTGGTCACATGTAATATTGAGAGTTACAAATGTCATAACTATGGACACATAGCTAGTGATTGTATAAGCATGATCAATACTTCCATGAAAGAGAATATTGATATCAGATATAAGAAATTATGGATAAGAAAACAGGAAGAACAGGTGAACAAAGACTAGGTACCAGAGATCGCAAGATTGGCAATAAAACGAGATGAAGAAAATTCTACAGAGAAAAGGAAAGATGTCAGATACATAAAGGTTTGGAAAATAACTGAAAGAAGGGAAGGAAAGGTAAATAAGTAACATGTTCAAGAGATTGTACTTTCAAGCATTGTAGTGAAAGATGAATCCACGGACAGAAAGAAAGAAGTCAGAGATCAGAAAGATAATGAATATACCAATGAAGATGATGATGAATCTACCAATGAAGATGATGATGAATACACATCAGAGAAGGAATTTTTCTGAGCCATCCGGCTTAGAGACTCCCAAGTAATATGAATATTATACAGGCAGAGTCTATGCGATAGTTGTGACAGACCAAAGAACCATCCTTCAAGCATCTTGCAAAGTTTGAGAAGACATATTCAGAGCAATCAGTTAACAGAAGTACAGTTAGATAGAATAATCAAGACTTCATGATAGTATAGTTAAATGGGTCAGCATTAGTGTGTTGTGTATGTGTATGATTGTTCATTTGTTCATTGCTTATTTACTCTGTAGTTATTGGATGATAATGATACATTGATATAACTCTTGGATTATATGGTTAAAAGGGATTAAATTTCTCCATTACTTATTCACCCCCCTCTCAGTAATCCAACACATATGATTGTCTAATTGACATGGATTGGTTGGAAAAACATCATGTTATCCTAGATTGTTACAACAAGACAATCACATGTCTTGATGAGGAAGGGTATAAAGGTAAGATTCAAGGCATTCTAATATTTGTAGATGTTAGAGAGATTTAAGATATGCATATGAAGAGGAGCTTCAGGAAAGGATGTCATATGTTTGCAGCCCATATGGAGGAGGCGGCCAAAGATAAAGTGTAAAGAATTGAAGACCATCCGTATTGAGGGATTTTGAAGATGTTTTTAGAGACATTGTAGGATTTCGACCCAAGAGAGACATTGATTTCTCTATTGATTTAGTGCCAGGAGTCTCCCTGGTGTCTAAGACACCATACATAATAGGTACACCAGAATTCAAGGAGTTACAAATGCAAATTAAATATTTATTAAAAAATGGATATATACGCCCAAGTGTGTCACCTTGGGGAGCCCCAATCCCTTTTGTGAAGAATAAGGATGTAACCTTAAGGCTATGTATTTATTTTAGGCAGCTTAATAAGGTTACCATAAATAATAAGTATCCTTTGCCCAAAATTGATGATTTTTTTTATCAACTAAAAGGTGCAAGAATATTTTCCAAGAATTACTTGAGATAAGGTTATCATCAAGTAAGTATAAAGGAAGAATACATCAACAAGAAAAAATTTAGATCAAGATATGGGCATTATGAATTCACGGTAGTGTCATTTTTTATAGAAAGATTTGTCTCACCCCATGCAACTTGCTCAAAAGTCCTTTTCCATTTCCCTATGTAGACTTGAAGTCCCCTTTTTCACTTCCCAGAGCTAAAAATCATATTTTTCCACATATACATTCCCTACCGATTATACAACATGCGTATACGCGGGTTGCACCACTACAACCCACGTACATCGACTTTGGTGTTAAAAAATTATAAATTTTGTCAGGTTTCCATGTCATGTCATGAGATCAATGATCCTTGACCTTCCATATACTGGAAACATTCTGACTCGACCCTTTAGTTCCATTTGAAGGATATAAATGGGCCATATCCAAACCATGGAAAGAGGAGAAGAATTCAACTTTTGAAAGCAAAGTTACCCTCTAGAAATTATTCACTTCATATTGAGTCTACATCCCTTTGTCCTTTTAAGTCTGAACACATTGTTCATCCCACAAGATCTTCCCTATTTGATGGAGAACCTCATTGTCTCTCTTATATGAGCTTTCCTTTGGTGGAGGATTGAATTGGTGGAGGCCCAGCTGGAAGGGACTTAGTTTCTTGGTTATGAGACATTTCGACAAAAAAGTTTGTCATTCATATTGTAACATCCCCAGCCACCCATGTCAGGCCATGATACTCCATAAAATGCTCTGATAACATATTGTAACATCCCCAACATCCAACTAGGATATGCCACATAAAAAAAATTGAACTGTATGGAAAATAAAAAATATACACACATAAACTCTTGCGAAAATTTATATATAAAACTCAAAACAGAAAAATACATTCTATAAGAATAAATACAAAGATTCATATGGAAATAATAGTAAACATATACATGCAACATAGACAGAAAATACCCATAAATATAAGGACAGGTATAAACCACACACAGAAAAAACCCATAAAATTAAACACATAAATAATAATGCATCATGTAATTTAACACACAATCAACACTTATCTTGCTAAAAATATCACCAACTATGTGAAGACCTTGCACAAACTTCCCATCCTTAGACCAAACTTCTCATCACTCTCAATAGTGGGTCACCCTTGATCTGGGACTAAACTCCACCCGGGTAAAGGGGTTCCTAACCAAGCTGATGTATCTTAGACAATAGGAAAGAATTTGTCACAGGTGCCACTCAAACTAACATCCTACAGTCCCTCATTCCCCACATTCTTGTCCCACCCCAGGAAGTGTGCCCCTTCTTTGCTCAATAGTCCCTCGGCTTCCTCACATCCCTTATAGGGCTTTAGCAATAGGTTGAATAGGAAGTCTCAAAGCCCTATAGCTACATTTTAGCACCTTTGGGAATCAATTCCCAACAATCATCTCACCTAGAGAGAAATTGCTCATGGGCCTGACAACCCACCTCTTGACTATTCCATGGTCTTGAAAACCCACTTCTTCAGCCCAGCTCCCCAACTAACCATGTATAGGTACAGGTATGGGTGCATATACATGTATAGGATAGTAACAAAATGGTGCGGAGGACAGCTTAATGAGTGAGTCAATGATCATGGAAAAAATGATAGGAAAATGAACTAAGTCCAAGCTATATGTATGCATGTTCCAAACTTGACACTTCATACTTTAAGGAATATTAATATAATATTCCTTTTTGGATTAATCTCCCTAGATTATCCATTTTCCTTAACTGTTAGCCCACCCCCGCCTTTCCCTACTAGTGGAGTTTAGTCCCCCATACTCTTTTATCGTGGTCGGTCTACACGCTGTGATGTATTTTGTATTAATGATAAGACATATACAAAAGTAGTCTCACTAGCCTTTAACATCTAGGCTCTCTGGCCTAATTCAACACATAAGCCTCCTAGTTTATAATAACTGGCTCACCAGCCTATAAAACACAACATATACACAAAGGCTCACTGGCCTCAAAATTGCGTGCACTTTAGTTTGTTGCACGCAGTATCTTGGAATGTGCACACTTCATCATTTTAGTGTGCAGTACATGTGCACACTACACCATGGAAGGTGCATACAAAAATGATATCAAACAACTCACCAGCTTAAGTAAATTTGCGTTTACATTTACAATTGGGTTCGGCCTAGGGTTACTACAATCCCCTCATGTTATTTAGGTACTGTCCTCAGTGCATTATGTACACATATCAACAAGATTTCCAAAATATTCAAAAATATTCAACTATTATGCCCGCATTGCATCCTTGTGCTCCCAAGTATTGTCCTTAGGACCGTACTAGGTCCATTGGACCTTTACAATCCCTATGGATCAATTTTGGAGTTGTTTTTATTTTTCGGTCCAAAATGCATACCGTATGCACTTGGATAGTGCCTTCGTGCTCCACCTAAATCACATTACAATCAATTAAATTATTAGCATCGGGTATATATTTCTTTAGCAATGATACATGGAGTACATTATGAACAAACATAGATGTAAGAAATGAAATCATATAAGATATTGGACCAATCGTTTCTAGGATTTCAAACAACCCACAATAGCGAGCTGACAACTTTGAACACTTTCCAAACTTCAAGGAAATTCTGTTGGCCTTCACTTTCAATAATGCATGGTCCCCCACTTTAAATTCCCTATGAGTTCCACCCTTATTATCATAGTTTTTCTTCCTTCCTTGGGCAGCCTTTAAATTTTGTTTTATTTTCAACATTTGCTCCTCCATTTCCCTGAGTAAATCTGGCCCAACCACTTCTCTATCTGTTTGGTTATCCCAATTTACCGGTGTGTTGCACCTTCTTCCATAAAGTGCCTCAAATGGGTTCATCTTTAGAGATGATTTGTATCCATTGTTATAAGAAAACTCTACTAAGTGTAGGCAATCTTCCCGTTTTGATGGTTTATCCATAACATACATCTTCAACATATCCTCAATCACTTGATTCACTATGTTTTTTTTTCCATCTGATTCTGGATGATAAGTTGTGCTAAAATTCAAATTTGTTCCAAATCCCTTAAATAATTATTTCCAAAAATTTTATGTAAATTTTGGATCTCTGCCAAACACAATTGTCTTCAGTATACCATGTAATTGAGAAATTTCTCTCATATAAACATCAACAATGTCGGTTTCCTTGTGAGTGAGCTTTACTGAAATAAAATGGGCATCTTTAGTAAGCTTATCCACCACTACCATGATAAAATCATGTTGCTTGTTTGTTCTAGGAAGTTTGGTGATGAAATCCATTGTTACAACTTCCCATTTTCACTCAGGAATGGGCAATGGTTGTAGCCAACCAAATGGGTGTCTATGCTCATCCTTTACCTTTTGACATTCCAAACTTTTGTCAATGAAATCAACAACTTCTTTCTTCATTCTTGGACAATAATATTGGCTCTTGATAGCTGCAATAGTTTTCTCATAACCTGGTTTCCCATCATAAAGTACATTATTCATTTCTCTCAATATCATATTTTTCAATTCATAGGAATTTGGTACATAAATTTTCCCCATGTATATGATAATTTCATCATTTTCTAGCTTATAGTCTTCAATTTTCTGCTACAAAACACCTTGTTGTAATTTTGTCACTAATTCTTTGTATTGCAAATATGATTTTGCAGCCTCCAAAAATTTCTATTTCAAATCTGATTGGTACATGCTAATGGTTGTAGCAAGCAACTCATGTACTTATCTGTTGAGTGCATCAGCCACTTTGTTCTCTTTCCTCTTGATATTATTTATATCAAAGTCATATTCACTAAGAAATTGTAACCATTTGTTTTTCTTAGCATTTAGAGTTGGTTGATTAAATAAATATTTCAGACCATTATGGGATGTCCTCAACTCAAACATTTTCCCCATGAGGTAGTGTCTCCATTTCCTCAAGGCATGCACTATGGATGCCAACTTCAAATCATGAGTGGCATATTGCCTTTCATTCTCCTTCAACTTCATTGATTCATAACATACAACAGACCCATTTTGACTGAGGACTCCACCAAGTCCGTCTTTACATGCATCTATGCATACAATGAAGTATTCATTTGGATCTCCAATCCTTAAAATTGGAGAACTAGTTAATAATTGCTTCAAGTGTTGGAAACTCTTTTCACAATTTAATGTCCACTAAAAATTCACACCCTTCTTTTGCAAGGAAGTGATTGGGTGTGAAATCTTTGAGAATCCTTCAATAAATATCCTATAGTAGCCTACAAGTATCATGAATGATCTGACGTCTGTCACATTTTTTGGTGCTGACCATCCTCTAATGGATTCTATCTTCTCAATATCCACTGCTATCCCTTCCTCTGAAATGATATGCCCCAAATAATGAATTTTATTCAAATAAAATGAGAACTTGCTCAATTTGGCATACAACTGATGCTCCCTTAATACCTGTAATACCATCCTCAAGTGTTGTTCATGCTCTAAAAATGTTATCTAAAAATACAATGACAAAATTATCTAAGTATTCTCTGAAAATACCATTCATTAAACACATGAAGATAGCTGGTGCATTTGATAACCCAAATGGCACCACTGTGAACTCATAATGACCATACCTTGTTCTGAAAGCAATCTTTCTGATGTCTTCTTCTTTAATTATTATTTGATGATAAAATGACCTAATATCAATCTTGGAGAATATTTTTTCATCTTTCAACTAATCAAAGATGTCATTGATCCTTGACAAAGGATACTTATTCTTCACAGTTGCCTAAATTCAATGCAAAGTCTCAATGTTCCATCATTCTTCTTCACAAATAAAACTGGGGCTCCCCAATGTGACACACTTGGGCATATATACCCCTTCTTCAAGAGCTCTTCAAGTTGCATTTGCAACTCCTTCAATTCTAGTGTACTCATCATGTAGGGAGTCTTGGATACTAGAGCTACTCTGGGCATCAAATTTATGGAGAAATCAATGTCTCTTTTAGGGGGTAATATTGATATTACCTTAAACACATCTTCAAACTCTTTTAGGACTGCATAATCTTCAATATTTGACACCTTATCTTTAGGTGTCTCTTCCATATGAGCTAAAAATATTTGACACCCTTTTCTGTAACATTTCTTCAGCTGCAATGTTGAAATTTATCTGATGGTTACTACCCTTGGAATTATTTGCACTGTCCTTAGGTTACCTTCCTCATCCAATCAAGTAAATGCCTTGTTATGACAATATAGGATAGCATGATGTTGGTCCAACTAAACCATCCCAATTAGACATTCATAGGAACCTAAAGGCAAGAGGTTCAAATATTCCCCAATGTTCAATCCATTCATGTCCATAAGACATGGCTTAACCATATCATTAACTTATATTTTGGCTATGGTAGCAAGTTGCACCAACCAATATTTTCCATGCTTGCTTCTTGGAAAATGCAAAATTTCCACCATCTTAGGATCTGTGTAACTATGACTAGCTCCTAAATCAATTAAAATATCAATGGATTGGTTGGTTATCATACTTTCCACCTCAATCATATGTGACTAATACTCTACTTTCTTATTTTCCAGGGCTGCATATATCCTTGGTACATTTATTCCCATGTCCTCCACTATTTCAACTTATTTTACGTTGTGAACAATCTTCATTTTTTCACCTCTGTGAGGGAAATCTCTAAACATATGATCTTCTTTACAACCCCAACATTGAATGGGTGGTTGCCTTGGCCTTTGAGCCCATGTCTTAATCATTTTGGGTTCTCTAGAAGTTGGATGTCTTTAAGGATTATTTCTAAAAAATGGTGGCTTAGTTCCCTTCTTCCTCTGATCCCTTTTGAATGTCTTCTTGTCTTCCCAAGCTTTTTGGAAATTTGGCCTTGATTTTTGCTGATCATATAGGCATTCATCTTGCCTTATGGTCTCCTCCAATGTTTTGGGATCATCATATTTTATTTTTTCACTGATGAATGATGGAAATCCACTCAAATGCCTTTGAATCTTAACGATATCATCCTTGATGAAAGAAATATACTTCAGTAGTTATAAAAACCTTCTTTAACATTCATCTATGGTCATACTTCCAATCTTAAGTTCAAAGAACTCTTTCATTTTCTTATCATAATATCTCTTGTTCAAGTATTTCTTTTCAAAATACTTCTTGAATTCCTTCCAAGAAACATTTTTGTCTTTAATGTGTTGCACCTACATAAGTTGATCCCACCACATGAATGTCTTTCCCTTGAGCTGATAGATGGAAATTCTTTCATATTCATGAGAAGAATAATTATGCAATTGAAAATACTTTCTAATGCCCAACAACCATGTCTCTGCATCTTCATCCTTCTTGTGCTCACCATCAAATGTAGAAGATTTGATTTTGTCCATTTCTCCTCGTAGCTCATCTAACCCAGACCACTTGTGCTTCCTGACAGGGGATGGACTTGATTTTTTGCGTGCTCTCTTATTGGAATTCCTCGAGGAGTGATGGTGATGTCTTCTAACACTTCTTGTTCTTCTTTTCTCATCAGGAGACCTATGACTTCCTGATTTTCTTGAGCCACTCTCCTTATCCAATTTATTTTCTAATGTGTTCACGATTTGCATTAAATTCATGTTGAAGTCCTCCTGCTGCTCCTTGGCCCTCATAATCCTTTCATTATCATACTTATGGCTTTGTACATCCTTCTATAAATGTTTAATGGTCTCTACCATATTCATGTTTTCATCCCTTCCTTCTCCATGTCCATTGGAGTTTGTTCCTTCAACGCACATATGGACATCCATCCCTCTAATATCATCTTCATGGATGTAATCCCCCTGTGAATATTCCATTCCTCTATACTCTACTTTGATCCCGATCTTATCTAGTTTTTGTTATCTCTGCAAAATGTGCAGCCAACAAAACTTTGTCAAGTTAACTGACTCATCAATTTCATGAAAAAATATGAACCATTTTGGTTCAATAATATATCAAAATTATTTCTTTTGATTTCCTAAAAAATTGAATGCCCGGATCAATTTTCTAGGTGCATAATTATATTCTATTGTCCAAGACCTTTCCAATGCCTACTTCCGTGCTCAATTCTGAGTCTTGAGTAGAAAGTTATGGTTATTTGAAAATTGTCCATTAATTTTTCTGTTTACTCTTCAACTTGGTCCAATTTTGCATTGTAATTATGAATTTTTGCACCTACTCCATTATAATTTTTAGTAGGATCTCATTTGGGTTTCTTAATATACATATTTTGGACATTCTATCCAAGTTTCACCTATTTTTATGGGTTCTGAGATGCTAGTTACAGCCTGTTGAAGTTCTAGTCCAATTCATGTTTTTGGTCTAGAATGTTACATGTACCTTATTTTCCATCTTAAACATTTTTAACATGCCCATAAATTTAATTCAGCTCTAGGATTTTCTTCTATGGTTCAATATCTTTCCATTTACTACTCATGTGCCTCAAGCTGATTCTGGAGCATAAAGTTAGTTGGGTCTTAAAATTTACCCTCCATTGTTTGTCCTGTAACTTCCTCATAAAATATTTGTGTGACGAACGGTTTACACCATTAGAAATCTCTCTCTGGGATCTTTCATTTGAGATGTAGAGACAAAGTATACAGTGGTACACTTTGTACATACACTCTATTCTCGTGGTTTTTGAGTAGCTAAAAATGATGTTAAGGGCCTAAAAAACATGTTGCAAAAACATGACCTTCAAACAGTATAAAATCTTACAGAAATTCACTGGTTTTTTGTTGTTGTAGACCATCCAATAAACTTTGCGTGCACAAATTTGAACATGTACACCCATATTTAGCATGCACAAAAAAACCATAAGGTAGTGCATGCTCCGCGCACCTATAACCAATGTCGATCACTTCTCTGTCGTGCCAATAACTGGTGCACACTACTTTTGTGTCGCGCACCAATATCCATCGCGCATAATTTTGGTTCATGCACTAATACCTGTTGCACGCAATTTTTGTGTCACACGCCAATATTCCACACACATTTTACTCTATGCATTGCACCATGCAAAATTTTAGTACACCCCCACCGTGCACCAATACTCTTTGCACACCATTAACTAAAATGTCGCGCGACAACATATACCTACATTGCACGCACACCAACAAAATTCCTTTGTGCTCTGTTAATATTGTGCACACCACGCACACCATCATTATGCATGTGCACATCACATGCGTCAGTATTTCGCATACGCCACTCAATCCACACTACGCAATTCTAAATTTAGTGTGCATACACATGCGCCAATATTTTTTCACAATGCCACTCTACATCGTGCAAGGACAAATTTTAGCGCATGCACACGCATGCCAATATTTTTTTGTGCAATTCCACTCTACACTGCGCAATGCCAAATTTTAGCGTGCGCACACACACACACACCAATATGTTTTCGTGCAATGCCACTCTGCACTGTGCAGCGCCAAAATTTAGCATGCACACCCGCACACCGATATTTTTCCATGCAATGCCACTCTACACCGCGCAGCGCCAAATTCAGGGTGCACACCCACGTGCCACTATTTTTCCGCGCAATGCCACTCTACACCGCGTAGCAAAAAAAATTAGCGTTCACACCTGCTCGCCTATATTTTTCCACCCAATTCCACTCTGCACTGCACAACTTCAAATTTTAGCACGCGCACCCGCACGCCAATATTTTTCCACATATATCAAGCTTTTCACTACACATCATGCATTTTTGGTGTGCCCACTTGCACACATTCTTTTTTATGTGCATCAATTCCACGGGAATTCCATTGCAGAAATTGGGGCTTTTGCCAAACTTTTCCCCAATTTTCACCATAGACATTTTGTAACTATGAAATTTGTTCAATTTCACCCTAATAACAACAATTCAACCTCTACAACAAATCATTGTTCGTTGACATTACTGGAACGAATTTTTCCCAAAATCAATTCATGAATTGAGAATCTTAATCAACTAATCTCGCTCCATCTGTCACGGCTTCTCTATAACATCAAATTCGACCAATTCCAGGTTTGAATTTTCTAGAATAGACATTCAATTAAGAATATCTCACTACTTGGCCAAATTTCTCAATTTTCCAATGAATTTAACAACAGAAATTGGGGCTTTTTCCCAATTCCCTGCAATTCCTTACAATTTTTACCATAGACGCTTTGTAACTTGAAATTTGGCCACCTCAAAATCAATTCTCTATGAAATTTCACTTCAACTCAACTTGCTCAGCCCATTCAGGCTTAGTGTAACATCCCCAGCCACCAACAGGCTGAGAAACATCACTACAGGACGTCTCTCTTAACTTTGATACCAATTTGTTTTAACATCCCCGACCACTCAGGCTTGGCCATGTTATCTCATAGAAATAACAATTATCATCTTCCTATAAATAAATCCATAGGCAAACAACATATTCTTCTAATGCATAGACTGATGCAGAAATAACATTAAAAGCATACATGCAGTAATTAAGACAAAACCATAGATGTAACAACATATATAAATACATAGAATGTGAATGAACAGGGAATGAATACTTATATTTTAATTGAGTTCCACCAACTATGTGCAGACCTTCCATGAACCTCCCAGACTTAGACCACGTTGTTCATCACGCTCAGCAGTGGGTCACCCCCAAGTTGGGACTAAGCTCCACCTAGAGAAAGGGAATCCTAGACTGGGCTAAGGTTACAAGAGACTGCATAGTACAACTGGAAGGATTCTCTCCAAGAGCCTTCTTACACCCACTACTCATAGACTCTCACTCCCCACATGCATGTTCCACCCCAGGAATATGCACCTTCACTGTTCCACAATCCATCAGCTTCTCCACTTCCCCTTCCAGGGTCTCGGCAACAGGCTGGATCATGAATTCTCATAGCTTTGTGGCTAGTGCTAGTCTATCTCTAGGAGAAAATCACTTCCCAGCAAACTCTCTCACCTGGAGAGAGTTTCTCACAGGCTTGACAACCTGCCTCTTTGACCATGGGCCTGAAAACCCGCTTCTTCGACCAACTTCAATTCAGTTCCATCAAGGTGAGGACAACAACAAAGGTTCAATATAGCTCATGGAATGGAAGAAACCACAATTTGGTAAGGCACAACAAGGTTTTGGCAAGTACAGATATTTTTTTCTTCATAGGAAAACTTAGGTTGGCTTCCCCAGTTACTGGTTTCAGAGGTGCGTGAAGATGCAGAGGTCGATGATGGATACCAAGCGAGTTAGGGGAAGGATGGAAGAATGGAAAGTGAACCCCCCCAACGAGTTGACTTTTCAAATTAAACTGCATGTGCCTAATCCAACACATGTCTCCCATGAAGCACATTCCTTTCCATTTGGAAGTTCCCCATCTTCCCAAAGGAATCTAAGATATAAACATATCCCTCTAATCAACTTTTGTAGTAATAATAAATTATTTTTCTCTTAGACTTAAGCCCTTAATATTAGCCCCTCTTTCCAAACTCTCATCCCCCTCTCCCTTACCCAACCTGGTGGAGCTTAGTCCCCCATTCGCTTTTATTGTGGTCAGTCTACACGCAGCGATGTTTTTATATTAATGATATGAATAGTTACATGTACAAAACAGGCTCCTGGCCTTTAACACCTAGGCTCTCCAGCTTAATAACACATAAGCTTACCATCTTATAATTTCTTGGTTCACCTACTACAAAACATGTTTACAATTCATAAATACAACTGGGGATCATCCTTGGGGATATTACAATCCCCTCCCCTTATTTTTGCATTGTCTTCAGTGCAACTTATTTACACAGTATCATCAAGATATTCAAAATATTCCAAAAGATACGGGTATTATACCTACATAGCATCCTCATGCTCCCATGTCACGTCCTCAGGACCGTACCAGGTCCATTGGACCTTTACAAGCCCTATGGCTCAATTCCAGAGTTGTTTTCTCTTATGGTCCAATATGCGCACCGGACGCACTTGCAAGACGCCTTCTTGCTCCACCTGAATCACATTCCAATCAATCACATGATTAGGATCAGGTATATATTTCTTAAGAAATGAAACATGAAACACATTATGTATAGTCATGGATGCAGGCAATGCAATCATATATGCAACTGGTCCAATCCTTTCTAGGATTTCAAATGGCCCACAATATCTGGCTGCCAACTTGGAAGAGTTTCCCAGCTTTAGGGAACTCCTATTGGATTTCACTTTCGAGAAAATAGATCACCCACTTTAAACTCCCTATGGGTTATGTTCTTATCAGCATAAATTTTCTACCTATATTGGGTAACCTTCAAGTTCTATTTAATCTTCACCATTCGCTCTTCCATTTCCTTGAGCAACTCTGGCCCAATTATTTCTCTATCAACTGGGTTGTCGCAGCTTATTGGTATGTTCCACTTTCTACCATAAAGTGCTTCAAACGGGCTCATCTTCAATGATGTTTGATACCCATTGTTGTAGGAAAATTCCACCAAGTGTAGGTAGTCTTCCCATTTATATGATTTGTCCATCACATATATCCTTAGGATATCTTCTATCACTTGGTTCACCCTCTCTGTTTGCCCATATGACTCTGGATGATAAGCTGTGCTGAAGTTCAGATTCATTTTGAACCCTTTGAAAAACCCTTTCCATAACTTTGAGGTAAATTTTGGTTCTCTGTCAAACACAATTGTCTTGGGTATGCCATGAAATCATGCTACTTCCCTCATATAGATATCTGCAACATTAGTTGCCTTGTGAGTAGTTTTCAATGGAATAAAATGGGCAGCTTTTGTAAGCTTATCCACCACCACCATGATGGAATCATGTTGCTTATTTGTTCTGGGTAATCCTCTGATGAAATCCATTGTCACTACTTCCCACTTCCACTCAGGAATGGGTAATGGTTGTAATAACCCTGTTGGGTGCCTATGTTCATCTTTGACCTTCTGACACTCCATACATCTGGCAATGTATTCTACAATTTCCTTCTTCATACCTGGCCAAAAGTAATGGTTCTTGACTACTGCCATTGTTTTTTGATTACCATGGTGCCCAACATAAGGCACCTTATGCATTTCTTTCAAGATCATAATTCTCAACTCCTGGGAATTAGGCACATAAATTTTGTTTTTGTACAAGAGTGTTCCATCAACTTCCAATTTATAATCTTCCACTTTCTGTAGCATCTTACCTTGTTGTAGCTTTTCCACCAATTCCATGTACTGCAAATCTGCATTTTCATCTTCCGAAATTATGCCTTTAATATTTGTTCGATACATGCTAATGGTCATAGCATGTAGTTCATGCACTCTTCTGCTGAGTGCATCAGCCAGTTTGTTCTCCTTTCCTTTGATATGCTTGATATCAAAGTCATACTCACAAAGGAATTCCAACCATCTACTTTTCCTAGCATTCAAGGTTGGTTGATCAAACAAATACTTCAGATCGTTATGGTTTATCCTCAGTTCAAACCTCTTTCCCATGACGCAATGTCTCCATTTCTTCAGGGCGTGCATTATGGCTGCCAACTCCAAATCATGAGTTGCATAGTTATTTTCATGATCCTTCATCTTTATGGATTCATAACATACCACAAACCCATTCTGACTAAGGATTACACCCATTCTTCTTTGCATGCATCTGTACACACTACAAAATCTTCATTTGGATTTGCAATCCTCAGGATTGGAGCACTGGTTAGCAGTTTCTTCAATTGTTGAAAGCTTCTCTCACATTCTTTTGTGCATTGAAATTTCTTCTCCTTCCTTTGCAAGGAAGTGATGGGGTGAGCTATCCTTGAGAAACTTGCAATGAACCTTATGTAATATCCAGCTAGACCCATAAAGGATCTTAATTATGTCACATTCTTTGACTCTAACCATTCTCTAATGGATTATGTCTTCTCAGGATCCATGGCTATCCCATCCTTTGAAATGATATGTCCCAAATAATGGATCTGCTTTTAATAGAATGAGAACTTTCTCAATTTGGCATACAATCGGTGCTCTCTTATCACTTGCAAGACCATCCTCATATGATGTTCATGCTCTTCCTCTGACTTAGAATACACCAGGATGTCATCCAAAAAGACTATGGAAAACTTGTCTATATATTCTCTGAATACACCATTCATTAGGCACATGAAAATAGTTGGTGCATTGGATAACCCAAATGGAACCACTGTGAATTCATAATGACCATACCTTTTTCTGAAGGCGGTCTTGTTGATGTCTTCATATTTAATCCTTACCTGATGGTACCCTGACCTGAGATCTATTTTTGAAAATATCTTGGCATCCTTCAACTAATCAAAGAGATCATCGATCTTTGGAAAAGGATACTTGTTCTTTATAGTAACTTTATTCAACTGTTTGAAATCGATGCACA
Source organism: Picea engelmannii (assembly GCA_009831015.1). Classification (NCBI taxonomy): domain Eukaryota; kingdom Viridiplantae; phylum Streptophyta; class Pinopsida; order Pinales; family Pinaceae; genus Picea; species Picea engelmannii. The sequence continues at coordinate 1,444,605 of ML778966.1, forward strand.
ATCTCAATGTTCCATCTTTATTTTTCACGAACAAAACTGGGGCACCCAAAGGTGACAAACTTGGGAGTATATACCCCTTCTTTAGAAGTTATTCAAGATGCAATTGCAGTTCTTTCAGCTCTGGTGTACTCATTATGTAATGATTTTTTGACATTGGAGCTGCTCCAGGCATCAGGTTTATATAGAAATCAATATCTCTCTTCGGGGGTAGTCCGGGTACCTCTTGGAATACATCTTAAAAATCTTTTAATACTGCATGATCTTCAATATTTGACACCTTATCCTTAGGTGCTTCTTCCATATGAGCTGAAAATATTTGGTAGCCCTTCCTATAACACTTCTTCAGTTGTATTGTTGAGATTTCTCTGATAGTCACTACCCTTGGGATTCCTTGCACTTTCCTTGGGTTTCCTTCCTCATCTAGGCAAGTGAATGCCTTATTACGATGATCTAAGATGGCATGGTGTTGGTCCAACCAATCCATCCCAATTAGACGGTCATAGGAACCTAAAGATAAGATGTTCAAATCTTCCCTTGTGCTCAATCCATTTATGTCCATGAGACATGACTTAACCATTTCAGTAACTTTTATTTTGGCTCTTGTAGCCAACTGCACTAACCAAGGTTTTCCATGCTTGTTTCTTGGAAAATGAAAACTTTCCACTATCATGGGATCTATATAACTATGACTAGCCCCTGAATCAATTAAAATAGTAAAGGAATGGTTATTGATCATACCTTCAACTTCAATCATGTGTGATTGAAACTCATCTTGCTTGTTGTCCAGGTTTGCATAGATCCTTGGTATTCTACTACCCATGTTCTATATTGTTTCTACTTACTGAGAATTATGGATAACTCTCATTTTTCTATTTTTGTGGTGACAATCTATATACTTGTGGTCTCCCTGACAACCCCAACATTGAATGGGCATCTGTATTGGCCCGTTTCCCCCTACCTCAGCCATTCTCTACTCTCTAAAAGATGGATGTCCTTGATGATTGTTTCTAAAAAAGGGAATTTTGTTTCCCTTCTACCTCTGCTCTTTCTTGAACTTCTTCTTGTCATCCCAAGCCTTCCAAAAAGTGGGATTTTCTCTTTGCTGCTCATATAAGCATTTTTCTCTCCTTATAGTTTCTTCCATAAGTTTAGAATCATCATACTGGATCTTGTCACTCATGGAAGCTAGAAGTCCACTCAGATACCTTTGAATTTTGACAGCCTCATCGTTGATGAAAGGGAAATACTTCAACAATTACAAAAACCTTCTCTCATATTCATCAATGGTCATGCTACCCAGCTTGAGTTCAAAGAACTCTTTCATCTTTTTGTCATGGTATCTCTCAGTAAGTATTTCTTTTTGAAATAATTCTTGAATTCCTTCCAAGTAACATTTTTCTCTTTAATGTGTTACACCTGCACAAGTTGATCCCACCACATGGATGCCTTTCCTTTCAATTGATACATTGCAATTCTTCCTTCTACATTAGAGGAATAATTTTGCAGTTGGAAATATTTCCTCATGCCAAGAATCCATATCTCAACATCTTCCTCCTTATAGTGCTCTCCATCAAATGTAGGAGTTTTAATATTGTTCATATATCCCTTCAGTTCATCCACTCCAGATATCCTATGCTTTCTAGTAGGAGATGGGATTTAACTACTATGTGCCCTCCTCTTAGAGTGTCCTTGGGAGTGATGATGGTGTCTGCCAACACTCTTTGATTTCCTCTTTTCATCAGGAGACCTGTGACTTCCTAATTCACTGGAGTCACTCTCCTTATCCAATTTCCTTTCTATTATTTTCAGGCTCTATATCAAATTTATGTTGAATTCTCCTCGTTGTTCCCTGGCTTTCGTGAGATTTATGTTATCTTCTCGGTGAATCTGGACATCTTTCTGCAATATTTCAATGATTTTCATCATGTTTCCTTCCTTATCTATCTCTTCCCCATGCCCATTGGAGTTTGATCCTTCAATTTCCAAATGGAAATCCATTCCTTTAGATTCATTCTCTGAACTCAAAGAATTATGTGCCTCCTCCATTTCGGTAAACCGTGGAACAATTCAGTTTGGTTCTGACAATCGTTAACTCTGCAAACACAATGTGCAGTAAACCAAAATTTGTCAGGCCATCGGTCCTTAAAAAATTCCACAGTATTCATAAACCAATCTGATTCAAATAAAACTTTCAAATTTCATTCTGCGGTTCTCGATCAATCAAGAATCCCCATAGATATTTTCTTTCTAAGCTATTCTCTATTCTGCAATACTTTTCGGGCACTAGTCCCTTTCTCTTATTCCCCCAACCCATGAGACCACGGGCTGTGGCCAAGTGCTAGGTCGATAGGCGCTTATTCAGGACTTCGATCCTCCAGCTTCAGAATTTTTCAAAGAACATCACAACAAATATCTCGGAGTTCCAGATTGACGAAATTGTGAAGTAGGGTGGATCAATAGTCCATGATTACCCAGCATCCAACAGCTAGCACTCACTATGGAATCTCAAAAATCTGAGCTCTGGGACTTCGGAGCTTCATAGCTTCGAGACTTCGGAGGATTTCACATCTGCACACCCCCATCACCCTGAACCATTAATATTTGAACACTTCCATGTCACCTTTGGTGACGTCATTACATCTCGTCACCTTGGCATTACGAAACTTTTGAAATTTATTCCTTTCGTTCCCTTATGAAACATTCTTCTAGAGTGTCAAGTCTCCATACTTCACAACTGGCACAACGCATCCATTGGGACCCACGGTTTCCATACTTGAACTAATATACTGAATAGTCACATCACTTAATGCCTTTCAAATCAGGGGCATGCATATGCGATTTGGAGTAACCCTCCTTTCATCCCATAATTCTTTTGATGTTAGCATGTAACCCCATAGTAAAACCATGGTTTAGATTGTGGGACCACCCTCAAAAATTAACTCCCGCACAATTTGGGTCACTGCAATTCCTCTTGGCTGTCAATCTTGACGTATCCTGATCAATGCCAATGCGGGTTTACCAACCTTTAACGATGTTATGCAACCTCAGGGACCACATAGTACAACTGTCAACATTCCAAGTGGGGGCACATCATAGGTATAGGAGAGTTCCACGTCACCTCTAGGTGACGGCATCATGACACACTACTTCGCCTCTTTGGGGCTTCGAAACTTTAGGCTTCGAGAGTTCTCTCCTCAACACACACTCATTCTCCCGAATGCTGAAATCCCAAATAACCAATCTGTTGACATGCGTCCCTCTTGATGGATGGTCTAGATTAACTCCAGACTTCGGAGCTTCAGGGACTTTAACCCTTCACCACTGTGTTTTCCCCTTTTAACTTGGCTTGATCCAACTGTCGAGCTCTTCTCCCCAGATCTACGGTGTAGATCCTCTTCGGGGACTTCAGACTTTAATCCTTCAGCCTCTTCCACTCTACAACCCATAACTTCATCGAAGCCATGAAGTCCAAAGGACTTGGAGGTTAACTCCCATGCTCTGTTTTCCTGATCTAATGAGTGTGGTTTACATACCACTCATCCCCCTAAGCTTTGTAACATGGCCAAGGTAACCTCTTGGCACAATTTCTCTCTTCAACCTTGGTTATAATGGCCACTTATCCATCCCATTCAGGCTCAGTGCTTGATCATTGGCTTTGATACCGATTTGTAACGTCCCCAGCCACCAATAGGATAGGAAATGAACTACAGGTCGTCTCTCTTAAATCTTCTACCAATTTGTTTTAACATCCCCAGCCACCTAGGTCAGGCCATGCTATCTCGTAGAAATAACAATTATCATCTTCCTATAAATAAAACCATAGACAAACAACATATTCTACTAATGCACAGACTGATGAAGAAATAACAGTAAAATCATACATGCAATAATTCAGAAAAAACCATAGATGTAACAACATATATAAATACATAGCATGTGAATGAAAAGGGAATGAATACTTATCTTTTAATTGAGTTCCACCAACTGCGTGCAGAGCTTCCATGAACCTCCTAGCCTTAGATAATGCTTCTCATCACACTCAATAGTAGGTCACCCCCAAGCTGGGACTAATATCCACCCAGGGAAAGCGAATCCTAGACTAGGCTAAGGTTACACAAGATTGCACAGTACAACTGGAATGATTCTCTCCAAGAGCCTTTTTACACCCACTACTCACAAACTCTCATTTCCCACATACTTGTTCCACCCCGGGAATATGCACCTTCACTTTTCTGCAGTCCATCAACTGCTCAACTTTCCTTTGCAAGGTCTCGACAATATGCCAAATCAAAAATTATCAGAGCTCTGTAGCTAGTGCTAGACTCTCTCTAGGATAAAATCACTTCCCAACAAACTCTCTTAGGACAACAACAACAAAGGTCAGGACAACAAAAAAGGTTGAATATAGCTCAGGGAATGGTAGAGACCATAATTCAGTAAGGAACAACATGGTTTTGGAAAGTACAGATATGTTTTTCTTCACAGGAAAACTCATGTCGGCTTCCCCAGTTACTGGTTTCAGAGGTGCATGAAGATGCAGAGGTCGATGATGAAGACCAAGAGAGTTAGGCAAAGGATGGAAGAATGGAAATCAAACCCCCCCAATGAGCTAACTTTCCATCTTAAATTGCATGTTCCTAAGCCGACACATGTCGCCCATGAAGCATGTTCCTTTCCATTTGGAGGTCCCCCATCTTCCCAAAGGAATCTAAGATATAAACATATCCTTCTAATCAAATTTTGGAATAATAATAAATTATTATTCTATTGGACTTAAGTCCTTAATATTAGCCCCTCTTTCCAACCTCTCATCCCCCTCTCCCTTACCCATCCTAGTGGAGCTTAGTCCCCCATTCTCTTTTATCGTGGTCGGTCTACACGCAGCGATGTTTTTATATTAATGATATGAATAGTTACATGTACAAAAATGCTCCTGGCCTTTAACAACTAGGTTATCCAGCCTAATAACACATAATATTACCATATTATAATTTCTCGGCTCACCAGCCTACAAAACATGTTTACAATTCATAAATACAACTAGGGCTTGTCCTTGGGGATATTACACTCAGTGTTGAAAGGTGGAGCTCTGATACCATATTGTAACATCCCCGACCACCCAGGTCGGGCCATGCTACTCTAGAAAATGTTCTGATACCATATTGTAACATCCTCTACCACACAAGTCAGGCCATGCTACTCCAGAAAATGCTCTGATACCATAATGCAACATCCCCAACATCCAGCTGGGCTATGCCATGCAAATTTTTCGAATTGTATGCACATTTAAACATATACACATATAAACTCTTGCGAAACTTTATATATAAAACATAAAACAGAAAAATACACTTTGCAATGCAGAGATTCATACTAAAATAACAATAAACATATACATGAAACATAGACAAGCAATACCCATAAATATAAATACAGGTATAAACCACACACACTAAAAACCCATAAAAATAAACACATAAATAATAATGCAACATGTAATTTAACACACAATTGACACTTATCTTGGTACCAATATCACCAACTACGTGCAAACCTTCCATGAACCTCCCAACCTTAGAACACACTGCTCATCACTCTCAGCAGTGGGTCACCCCTGAGCTAGGACTAAACTCCACCTAGGTAAAGGGATTCCTAACCAGGCTGACGTATCTCAGACAATAGGAAAGCCTCTGTCATAGGTGCCAACTCAAACTAACAGCTTACAATCCCTCATTCCACACATGTTTGTCCCACCCCAGGAAGTGTGCCCCTTCTTTGATCAACATCCCCTCGACTGCCCCTCTTCCCTTCTGAGGCTCCAACAACATGTCGGACATGAAGTCTGTGAGTCCTGTAGTTACAGTTTAGCACCTTCAGGAAATCAATTCCCAACAATTTTCTCACCTAGAGAGAATTGCTCACAGGCTTGACAACCCACCTCTTTAATATCCCATGGGCCTGACAACCCGCCTCTTTAATATCCCATGGGCCTGACAACCCGCTTCTTTGGTCCAGCTCCCAAGATAACCAAGTACAGATACAAGTATGGGCATGGATACTGGAAATAGGTACAAGAAGGTACATAGGACAACTGAATGAGTGAGTGAATGATGATGGAATAATTGAATGAATGGGAAAATGAACTAAGTCCAAACTATATGTATGCATGTTCCCAACTTGACACTTGTCATGTTGGGAGCTACTTTGGCCCACTTGTCCCCATCCATAGAACTTAGGATAAAATAATTATCCATACTTTATACTTTAAGGAATATTAATATCATATTCATTTTTGGATTAATCTCCCTAGCTTGGCCCTTTTCCTTAACTTTTAACCCCCCCTTTCCTAACTAGTGGATTTTAGTCCCCCATACTCTTTTATCATGGTCGGTCTACATGCAATGATGTATTATACTAATGATATGAGTATTTATATATACAATAACAAGCTCACTAGCCTTTAGAATCTAGGCTCTCTAGCCTAATTCAACACATAGTCCTCCTAGCTTGTTGCAGACCCACTACCTCAGCAGGGTTCCGCTGACCTCTCGGTCTCTAGATTGTTCTTCTTCTGAGACGAAATATCTCTTTGGGCTCCTGTTGGAACCCCTTGAACAAATCCATAGATCCCTTTGTCCTCTGGCACAAGCCTTAAGAAAACCTATGCACGCACTCAGCTTTCGGCGCTCTCCTCTGTTTTGCACCAACACACCATCCATTTTTCGGGATTTCGAAATTCACAATTTCACGATTTCGGCTACAGACGATTATTGGTCCTTCAACCTCCCGGACCCTGAAATGTCGAAAAGGGATTAACAGGCTTTGTCTCCTCCCTTAGCCTCCGTCCATGCGACCACACCCTATGATATGGGGCTAACGCCTCCGAGCGCATCACAATTTCGGGGTTCATGAAGTTGTGATGCAACAAAAACCTCTCCTCCTTCTAATCCCCGAAGTCTGAAACTTACCCCTGGACAATCAACGGTTCAGATCTATCGCTAAATGGACGGTCCTTATTCAATCGCAATTTCTCCTTTCGTGATTTCGCAAGTCAAGACTCCACGTCTCCTGACTCCTAGTCTCTCAAACACCCGGGTCCCAAAATGCCGAAAGGGGCTTAACATCAAAGCGCTATCGTCTTTCACGATTTGGGGAATTGTGATGCAAGCATTCCCCCTATTCTCTGTCTTTTGAATCCCCGATTGCTAGAATGTCGAAATGTCCCAACACCTATTCTTGCAGGTCTTTTCCCGAAACCTCGACCACTCGCCACGTGTCCTCCTTGATGGATGGTCTTGGTCCTTTCAGTGATCTTTATGAACTCCGAGCATTTTCCATGTGTCCTCCTTGATGGATGGTCCTGATGCTTTTGAGACTTGATGAGTCCTCTCCCTTCTGTTGTTACGAGGATTGAACCTCACGCACCTTCTTCCAGATACAACGGCTATCGGTCCTTGGTGCTAGATCTGACAGCCCAGATCCTTTTTCCTATGCACCTCCCAGGGACTCAACCCTATGCACATATCCTTGATCCAGCAGCTCTCAATCCACCACACTCTAGATCTGACAGCTGGCGCGATTTCGCGAACCAGGAGTTCGCCATGCAGCGACTCCAAAATCCCTTGTCGCTCCAAACCCTGAACTATGAAACAGTGAAATTCAATGCCTTAGAGTGTTGGAAGACACTCGGCCTTAATCTCCTCACTTCTCTGCAATATCCAATGATTCTCGCAACTTCGACACTTCTTCCATGAAGTGTCTCCACCGTCTGTTTCATCTGCTCTCCTACGTGACCTCCCAGAGGTTAAACTCTGTGCACCTTCACCTGATCCAACAGTTGTTGGGAATTGACGCTAGATCTGACAGTTCAAATATATCTTCCTTGCGTGCTCTCCTCCTGATCTTTCTTGGCTTTTTGACTTAGAATATTTTCTAAGTCTCGAAGGTATCGACCTTCAACTCTTCCTCCTACGAGCCTGGTTCCTTTGGGTCTCATCTATGTTATAGAAACTCTCCCGCTCCTGAGCTTTGTCAACTCAGAAACCTCAAAAGGTTTTCCCTGTATGCGTTCTTCTCACGCATTCTCTTCTGAGCTTATGGGCTTAGGACAAGTCCACTCTCGCACACTCCTTGTTTTACTGAGTATTTCGCTAAACTCAAATCTAAGAAGTTTTCTTGGAAAGAAAACTCCCTACGCCCACCTGGCATTCTTCTGCTCGATGCACACCTTGCAGAGCCTACAGAGTATTTAGCAACTCTATGAGTGTCTTCTCTTTGACACTTCCCTTTCCTCAAAACTCGAAATAGAGTTCTCTAGTGCACTCTATGCAGTCACTCAATTCCCTCTTGGCAGAGCTCTACAGAACCTTTAGTAGTTCTCTCTTCCCTGAACTTGAAACAGAGTTCCTTCCTGTGCACATTTGTACCAACTCAATGCTCGCCTAACAAAGTTCTCCAGAATCCTCACTGACTCTGTCTTCTCAACGAACTTGAAATAGAGTTCTCCTCAATGCATCTTGTTCATTTGCTCAATGCCCTCCTGGCAAAGCCTTTACAAAATCCTCAACAATTCTACTTCTCCTCTCTATGCTCTCCTATGCACACTTTTCTCCTTCAAGGTGTTCAACAACCTTGAGGCTTCCTCCTTGAGTCAATGATTTCCTCTGGTGTTCCCTCCTAGCACGTCTTTGTCTGAAATTCCATAGAATTCAGAAGTGCACTCCTGCACTAGTTTTCAGAGACCGCAGTACTTTGTCATGCACACTTGCATGAAACCACAAAGAATCCAAATCTAAAATCAAAGGACTCTCAGATAGGAAAATCTATTTATCCCTACAAATTCATATCTAACATACATCTACAACATATCATCAACACATAAAGGAATTCATTCATGAACTCACAAACACATGAACAACAACATGCAGGAAAAACTGCTATGATTGTATTAATCTAAAATGCCTCTTTACAATGTGAGCTCGGACTGCAATAGAGTCATGGCTTCCTCTCTTCTCCCTATTCATTTTGTTCTTCTCTCCCCTAACTCTCTCTCTCTTACTGAAAAAAAAAAAAAAAAGATCTTTTTTTACAAAAGGGGGCTCCTTGAGTGCTTCCCTCCATCCTCACCAACTTTCATTAATTTACATTCAATTACATTGAATGGTTGTCTAGTCTGAATCGAATCTAGATCTCATCCTTACAACCATTTAAAGAAAACTTTATCTAAAGCCTGTGCACATGCATGGCTTTTGGCTCTACCAGCCTTACAACATTTAATACAATTTTCAAATTTTAAATTTGAAAGTGAGAGGGTTGCACCTCTCCTCTCCATTGAATGTGTGCTTGGTGTGTTGGCTAGTTAGCGCATAGCTGGGTTGGAGTGATTCTCCTGCATCATACTCCTCTGCTTTGAAAAATTCATGAGCTCCTGCTCATGAGCTTCCCAGCATAGCTATTGAAATACACCTAGATCCCAAATAGTTCTTTGGAGCTGTTCATCTACTCCATCGCTTCGTTGTTGTTTTTGCTTATGTTTCCCTCCTGCTATGGCAGGTTCTCCTCTGCTTAGCTTCCCTTTGCTGATTGCTTCTGCTGATCTGATCATCATCCTTCTGATCTCCTCAATTATCTCATCCAACTACTCCCAAGGATGGCTCTCCTTTTGCAGCCTACTCCACTACACTTCTTCCTTGCAAATGGGTAGATCAACTCGATCCCCCAGATTATCTTCTTCTTCTGTGGCCTCAACTTGCCACCCTACTACAAACTTTAGCTCTGCAGTCTTATCTTCTTGACTGATCTATTGTTTAGTCATCTACTCTGACAGACTTGCTTCTTCCATTTCTCTTTGTGTTGGTTCAATTCCAGCTTCCTCCAACTACTCCTCAGACTGGAATTCTCCTTCATCTTCTATTGCATGCCTCGGCACTGCAGTTATCATCTGTTCAACTCCCTGGCTGAAAATTCTGAGTGATTCCTCAGAATGCTCCTCTACTATCATCTGCATGATTGTCTCCTCATGGTAGTCATCTACTGGCTCTGGATGGTTCAACCAATCCTCCAGCGTCTCCAACTCCATATCCCATGGAGCGAGCATCTTATCTGCATGCTCTTCTTTTGTTGGGGTATCTCCTGATGTCTACCCCAATTCCTCTTTCATGACAGTTTATGTTGGTTTTCCTTCTGTTGTTGTTGCATCGGCAACATGATTTTTCACCTCAGCTAGGCGATGTGGTAGGAATACCTCTATTCCCCCAATCATCAGAATGCTCTTTTGATCTTCCTCTATCATCTCTCCTCGCTGATATGAACTCACCTCTGAGTTCATGAGACTCTCACATGGCCTCATCTGCTCTCCCTTGCCCACCTGGAAATATGGAGTTTCTCATCTTCCTCTACCCACCTGATAGTCTATGAGATCAGTCGATCCCATCTCAGTGCCCTCCTAGCAATTTGAAATTTCAGCACCTCCCTCCTAGCAGTATACGAGACCTTCACTTGATCTCTTTCTATTGCCCACCTGGCAATTTGAAAGTCCATCTCTGCCCACTTGGCAATCTATGAGATCTATACTCGTTCTCTTCTCTCCATCATCACTGAGACTTCTCCCAGCTTCTAGTTCATAGGAATGAACCATCTCCTCTGTGGCCCTGAGGCTTTCCACATACCTCAGCCACCTCCTCAACAACCTTTGTTGTCTTCTGGCCAACAATTTCTTGACTGGCCACTTTGCTTTTTTGTTCATGGGCCATTCATACACCCAATGTGTCTTTGCATTCTGTTGCACCTGCAGTGAAATCTCTTCCATCCTCACCCTTATCTCAGCGAGTTCCAAATCCATCTCTTGATTTTTATTCTACTAGCGGTCTTCCCTATGACCACACCCATGGTCTTCAATAGGCATCTTCCTATTCATGTCTGCCCTCCTATCAAACTTATTGTTGTCACTCTACAACCGTGAGTGCTTCCAGCATATCCTATAGTTCTCCTGATTGTCTATTGACTGATGTGCACCTTGAAACAATAATCATAGAGCTTCAACACTCTGTCTTCCTTTTCCTCTGGCTCTCTCTGCCTGCAATATACAGACAAAAATCAAGCTCTAATACCACAACTGGTGCGTATCAGACTACTTCTTTTCCTCTAGATCCCTCTGCCTGAAATATACAAAAAAAGTCAACCTCTGATACCACAACTGGTGTGTATTAGACTACTTCTTTCCTCTAGCTCCCTCTGCCTGAAATATACATACAAAATCAAGCTTTGATACCACATGTTCCAGACACCCTACCTCAGCAGGGTCCCGCTGACCTCCCGGTCTCTGGATCGTTCTTCTTCCGAGCTGAAATTACTCTTCGGGCTCTTGTTGGAACCCCTTGAACAAATCCACAAGTCCCTTTGTCCTCTGGCACAAACCTTGAGAAAACCTATGCACGCACTCAGCTTTTGATGCTCTCCTCTCTTCTGCACCAACACACCATCCACTTTTTGGGATTTCAGAATTCACAATTTTGTGATTCCTGCTGCAGACGGTTCTTGGTCCTTCAACCTCCCAGGCCCCTAAATGTCGAAAAGGGCTTAACAGGCTTTGGGTCCTCCCTTAGCCTCCATCCATGCGACCACACCCTATGATCTAGGGCTAACGCCTTCAAGTGCGTCGTGATTTCGGGGTTTGTGAAGTTGCGATGCAACTCCAACCTCTCCTCCTTCTAATCCTCGAAGTCTGAAACTTCCCCCTAGACAATCAATGGTTCATATCTACTGCCAAATGGATGATCCTTGTTCAATCGCGATTTCTCCTTTCGCAATTTCACGAGTCGAGACTCCACGTCTCCTGACTCCTGGTCTCTCGAACACCTGGGTCTTGAAATGCCGAAGAGGGCTTAATGTCAAAGTGCTACCAGCTTTCATGATTTGGGGAATTGCAATGCAAGAGTTCCCCCTGTTCTCTGTCTTTCGAATCCCCGGTTGTTGGAATGCCGAAATGTCTCATTGCCTATTCTTTTGGGTTTTTTCTCGAAACCTCGACCGCTCGCCATGTGTTCTCCTTGATGGACGGTCTTGGTCCTTTCGGCAATTTCTACAAAACACCGACCATTTTCCATGTGTCCTCCTTGATGGACGGTCCTGATTCTTTCAGGACTTGACGAGTCCTCTCCCTTCTATTGTTACGAGGATTGAACCTCATGCACCTTCTTCCAGATCTGACGGCTATCGATCCTTGGTGCTAGAACTGACGGCCCAAATCCTTTTTCCTGTGCACCTCCCAGGGACTCAACCCTTTTTCCGCGCTCCAGATCCGACGACTGGCGCGATTTCGCGAACTAGGAGTTCGCAATGCAATGACTCCAAAATCCCTTGCCGCTCCAAACCCCGAACTCCGAAACAGTTAAATTCAATGCCTTAGAGTGTTGGAAGACACTCGGCCTTAATCCCCTCGTTGCTCTACAAGATCCAATGATTCTCACAACTTTGGCACTTCTTCCACGAAGTGTCTCCACCGTCTGTTTTAGTTGCTCTCCTGCGCGACCTTCCAGAGGTTGAACTCTGTGCACCTTCACCTGATCCAACAGTTTTCAAGCATTGGTGCTAGATCTGAAAGTTCATATATGTCTTCCTTGTGCGCTCCCCTCCTGATTTTTCTTGGCTTTTTGACTTAGAATATTTTCTAAGTCTTGAAGTTCTCGACCTTCGACTCTTCCTCCTACGAGCCCAGTTCCTTTGGGTATCATCTGCATTATAGAAACACTTCCCCCTCCTGAGCTTTGTCAACTCAGAAACCTCAAATTTTTTTCCCTGTGCGCGTTCTTCTCATGCTTTCTCTTCTGAGCTTATGGGCTTAGGACAAGTCCACTCTCACACACTCCTCGTGCTACTGAGTATTTCGCTAAACTCATATCTAAGAAGTTTTCTTGGAAAGAAAACTCCCTATGCCCACCTGGCATTCTTCTTCTCAATGCACACCTTGTAGAGCCTACAGAGTATTCATCAAATTTATGAGTGTCTTCTCTTCGACACTTCCCTTTCCTCAGAACTTGAAATAGAGTTCTCCGGTGCACTCTATGCACTCGCTCAATGCCCTCTTGGCAGAGCTCTATAGAACCTTCAGTAGTTTTTTCTTCCCTGAACTCAAAACAGAGTTCCTTCCTGTGCACATTTGTACCAACTCAATTCCCTCCTGGTAGAGTTCTCCAGAATCCTCACTGACTCTGTCTTCTCACCGAACTTGGAATAAAGTTCTCCTCAATGCATCCTGTGCATTTTCCCAATGCCCTCCTGGCAGAGCCTTTACAGAATCCTCAACAATTATGCTTCTCCTCTCTGTGCTCTCCTCTGCACAGTTTTCTCCTTAAAGGTGTTCAACAACCTTGAGGCTTCCTCCTTGAGTTAATGATTTCCTCTGATGCACCCTCCTAGCACGTCTTTGTCTGAAATTCCGCAGAATTCAGAAGTGCACTCCTACACTGGTTTTCAGAGACCTTAGTACTTTGTCGTGCACTCTTGCATGAAACCACAAAGAATCCAAATCTAAAATAAAAGGACTCTCAGATAGGAAAATCTATTTATCCCTGCAAATGCATATCTAACATACATATACAACATATCATCAACACATAAAGGCATTCATTCATGAACTCACAAACACATGACCAACAACATGCAGGAAAAACTGCTATGATTGTATTAATTTGAAATGTCTCTTTACAATGTGAGCTCAGACTACAATAGAGTCACGGCTTCCTCTCTTATCCCTATTCTTTCTATTCTTCTCTCCCCTAACTCTCTCTCTCTTATTGAAAAACAAAAGAAGAACTTTTTTTACAAAAGGGGGCTCCTCGAGGGCTTCCCTCCCTCCTCACCAACTCTCATTAATTTACATTCAATTACATTGAATGGTTGTCTAGTCTGTATCAGATCTAGATCTCAGCCTTGCAACCATTTAAAGAAAACTTTATCTAAACCCCGCACACATGCATGGATTTTGGCTCTACCAGCCTTACAACATTTAATACAATTTTCTAATTTGAAATTTGAAAGTGAGAGGGTTGTGCCTCTCCTCTCCATTGAATGTGTGCTTGTTGTGTTGGCTAACTGACGCATAGCTGGGTTGGAGTGATGCTCCTGCATCATAGCTTATAATAAATGACTCACAAAACTATAAAACACAACATATACACAAAGGCTCCCTTGCCTCAAAATCACGTGCACTTAAGTTTGTTGCGCATGGTATCCTGGAATGTGCACACTTCATCATTATAGTGCGCAGTACATGTACAGACTATACCATGGAAGGTTCATACCAAAATGATATCAAATATCTCACCAACTTAAGTATATTTTCATTTACATTTACAATTGGGTTCAGCCTAGGGGTATTACAATTTCCTGATGAGAAAAGGAGAACAAGAAGTGTTATCAAACATCACCATCACTCCCTGAGGCATTCCAATAAGAGAGCACACAATAGCTCAAGGCCATCCCCTGTCAAGAAGCATAAGAGGTCTGGGGTGGATGAGCTACAAGGAGAAATGAATAAAATTAAACCTCCTACATTTGATGGTGAGAACAAGAAGGATGAAGATGCAGAGACATGGTTGTTGGGCATGAGAAAGTATTTTCAATTTCATAATTATTCTTATCATTCAAAAGGAATAATTTCCATCTATCAACTCAAGGGAACGACATCCATTTGGTGACATCAACTTTTCCAGGTGCAACACGTTAAAGAGAAAAATGTTACATGGAAGTAATTCAAGAAGTATTTTGGAAAGAAATACTTGACTAAGAGATACTATGACAAGAAAATGAAAGAGTTCTTTGAACTCAAACTTGGGAGTATGACCATAGATGAATATGAAGGAAGGTTTTTAGAACTGTTGAAGTATGTTTCTTTCATCAAGGATGAGACAGTTAAGATTCAAAGGTATTTGAGTGGACTATCATCATTCATCAGTGAAAAAATATAATATGATGATCCCAAAACATTGGAGGAGACCATAAGACGAGATAAGTGCCTATATGATCAACAAAAATCAAGGCCAACTTTCCAAAAAGCTTGGGAAGACAAGAAGAAATTCAATATGGATCAGAGGAAGAAGGGAACTAAGCCACCATTCTTCAGAAATAATCCTCAGGGACAGCCAACTTCTAGAGAAGCCCGAATGATGGAGACAGGGGGTCAAAGGCCAAGGAAACCACCTATTCAATGTTGGGGTTGTAAAGGAGATCATATGTTTAGAGATTTCCCTCACAGAGGTGAAAAAGTGAGGAATGTTCACAATGTACAACAAATTTGTTGGGTATGTGTTATATTCTTTGCACGAGTAGTAGTGTCTGAGCGCATGCGCCAGGCGCGCAAGGGGGTAA
>ML778966.1:1463734-1498014 GCA_009831015.1 Picea engelmannii
CACTGAGAAGTTATCTTGGTGTAGAGGATCCATGGGCATTGTTGCCCTGGATTGTTGACTATGTAACCCTGTAACCCCCTGTGTGCAAAGAAAACAACAAGTGGGAGAATGTTGGGTATGTGTTATATTCTTTGCACGAGTAGGAGGGTCTGAGCGCCTGCGCCGGGCGCGCAGGGGGGTAAGAGGGGGGGCCGCTAGGCCCCCCCTCGGGGGGTGCAGGGGAGCGGAGCCCCCCGCGCAAGGGTTCGGGGGCAGTGCCCCCGAAAAAAAAAATTTGGGTCGACATATTTTCGCCGGTTTCGGGCCGACATATTTCCAGGACGACATATTTCTGGGACCACATGATATTAGGTGGTTTTCGGCACATGGTTTTTGCCGATGGTTTTCTATTTCCAGTTAAGTAATTAGGGTTTTGGACTAATCCAGGTCATTGGGTTAGGGTTTTGGATGCCGCTGGATCCTATATGTATATTGTATTGTAAACAATGTAACACAAGTGTATCAATATAATATATGCTGGTTTTCCCGGTTTGGGTTTCCAGGTGAAAAATCTTTGTGTAATGTTTGCATTTGCCATTGTATCTTTTCTGTTCTTTTTTGAATATCAGTTTGCATTAGATATTGTACAAGGTTAGAATTTACAAAATTGAAACAGTGGAAGACATGGGAATAAATGTACCAAGGATCTATGCATTACTGGAAAACAAGCAAGCAGAGTATCAATCACATATGATTGAAGTGGAAGGTATGATCAACAACCAAACCATTACTATTTTAATTGATTTAGGAGCTAGTCATAGTTATATAGATCCTAAGATGGTAGAAAGTTTTCATTTTCCAATAATCAAGCAAGGAAAATATTGGTTGGTATAGCTGGATTCCAAAGCCAAAAGAAAAGTTAATGAGATGGTTAAGGCATGTCCTATGGACATGAATGGACTGAACACCAGTGAAGATTTAAACATCTTGCCTTTAGCTTCTTATGATTGTATAATTGGGATGGATTGGTTGGACCAGCATCATGCTATCCTAGATTTTCATAACAAAGAATTTACTTGCTTGGATGAGGAAGGGAACCTAAGGACAGTGCAGGGAATTCCCAGGGCAGTAACCATCAAATAAATTTCAGCATTGTAGATGAAGAAATGTTACATTAAAAGGGTGTCAAATATGTGCAGCTCATATGGAAGAGACACCTAAAGATAAGGTGTCAAATATTGAATATTATGCAGTCCTAAAAGAGTTTGAAGATGCGTTTAAGGAAATACCAAGATTACCCCCTAAAACAGACATTCATTTCTCCATAAATTTGATGCCTGGAGCTGCTCCAGTATCCAAGACTCCATACAGGATGAGTGTTAGTAGTACGGCTATCGTTACACTAAAACCCATAGGTGATTGGTAAACTCACCACCGCCAGATTTCAAGGATCCAGGAGAGGCAATTAGTCCCTTGTCACGATACACCAAGGAGCACTGACTACTTGCAATTTCGTGCAACAATCTCCCCCTCAGCGCAAGCCGAGTGTGTATCAAACTCGTGACCTCTAGCTCTGATACCAAATTGTTGGTAGTACGGATACCATTACACCAAAACCCGTAGGTGGTTGGTAAACTCACCACCACCATATTTCAAGGATCCTGAGAGGCGATTAGTCCCTTTTCATGATACACCAAGGAGCGTTGACTACTTGCAATTTCGTGCAACAATGAGTACACCATAATTGAAGGAGTTGCAAATGCAACTTGAAGAGTTCTTGAAGAAGGGGTATATATGCCCAAGTGTGTCACCTTGGGGTGCCCCATTTTTATTTTGGAAGAAGAAGGATGGGACATTGAGACTTTGCATTGACTTTAGGCAGTTAAACAAGGTAGCTATGAAGAATAAGTATCCTTTTCCAAGGAAAGATGACCTCTTTGATTATTTGAAAGATGCAAAAATATTCTCCAAGATTGATCTTAGGTCAGGTTATCATCAACTAAGAATTAAAGAAGAAGACATCAGAAATAATTCTTTCAAAACAAGGTATGGTCCTTATGAGTTCACAGTGGTGCCCTTTGGATTATCAAATACACTAGTTATCTTGATGTGTTTAATGAATGGTATTTTTAGAGAATACTTAGATAAGCTTGTCATTGTATTTTTAGATGACATTATTATATATTCTAATCCAAAGGAAGAGAATGAAAAACACTTGAGGATGGTATTACAAGTATTACGGGAGCATCAGTTGTATGCCAAATTGAGCAAGTGCTCATTTTATCAAAAGCAAATCCATTATTTGGGGCATAACATTTCAGAGGAAGAGATAGAAATGGATCATGAGAATATAGAATCCATTAGAGGATGGTAAATGACAAAGAATGTGACAGAGGTCAGATCATTCATGGGCCTTGCAGGCTACTATAGGAGATTTATTGAAGGATTCTCAAAGATTACACACCCAATCACTTCCTTGCAAAATAAGGGTGTGAAGTTTCAATGGACATTGGATTGTGAAAGGAGTTTCCAACACTTGAAGCAATTATTAACAAGTGTTCCAATGCTAAGGATTGTAGATCCAAATGAATACTTCATTGTATGCACTGATAGATGTAAAGAAGGAATTGGTGGAGTCCTCAGTCAAAATGGGTTTTTTATATGTTATGAATTAAGGAAGTTGAAGGAGCATGAAAGGCACTATGCCACTCATGATTTGGAGTTGGAATCCATAGTGCATGCCTTGAGGAAGTGGAGGAACTACTTCATGGGGAAAAGTTTTGAGCTAAGGACAGACCATAATGGTCTGAAATATTTATTTGATCAACCAACTCTAAATGCTAAGCAAAGCAGATGGTTAGAATTTCTCAATGAATATGACTTTGATATAAAGCATATCAAGGGGAAAGAGAACAAAGTGGTTGATGCACTCAGGAGAGGAGTGCATGAGTTGCATGCTACAACCATTAGCATGTACCAATCATATTTGAAAGACAGAATTTTGGAGGCTGCAAAATCAGGTTTGCAATATAAGGAATTAGTGGAAAAATTACAACAAGGTATTTTGCAGCAGAAAATTGAAGACTATAAGCTAGAAAATGATGAAATTCCATATACAGGGGCATAATTTGTGTACCAAATTATCATGAATTGAAAAATATGATATTGAGAGAAATGCATAATGTACCTTATGTTGGGCACCCAGGTTATCAGAAAACTATTACAGTTGTCAAGAGACAATATTATTGGCCAAGCATGGAGAAAGAAGTTATTGATTTTACTGCCAAATGTTTTGAATGTCAAAAGGTAAAGGTTGATCATAGACATCTGGTTGGTTTGCTACAACCATTACCCATTCCTGAGTGGAAATGAGAAGTTGTAACAATGAATTTCATCACCAAACTGCCCATAACAAACAAGCAACATGATTCTATCATGGTAGTGGTGGATAATCTTACTAAAGTTTCCCATTTTATTCCAGTAAAGTTCACTCACAAGGAAGCCAACATTGTTGATTTTGTATGAGATAAATTGCTCGATTACATGGTATACCCAAGACAATTGTGTCTGAGAGAGATCCAAAATTTACATTAAATTTTTGGAAAGAATTATTTAAGGGATTTGGAACAAATTTGAATTTTAGCACAACTTATCATCTAGAATCAGATGGACAAATAAAGAGGGTGAATCAAGTGATTGAGGATATGTTGAGGATGTATGTGATGGATAAACCATCAAAATGGGAATACTACCTACACTTAGTAGAGTTTTCTTATAACAATGGGTACCAAACATATCTAAAGATGAGACCAATTGAGGCACTTTATGGCGGAAAGTGCAACACACTGGTAAGTTGGGATAACTCAGCAGATAGAGTGGTGGTTGGGCCATATTTACTCATGGGAATGGAGGAGAAAATGTGAAGATAAAACAAAATTTAAAGGCTTCCCAAGACAGGTATAAAATCTATGTTGATAAGGGCAAAACTCACACGGAATTTAAAGTGGGGGACCATGTATTATTGAAAGTGAAGTCCAACAGAAGTTCCCTGGAGTTGTGAAATTGTTCAAAGTTGTCAGCTCGCTATTGTTGGCCCTCTGAAATCCTAGAGAGGATTGGTCTAGTGTCTTATATGATTATATTTCCTTCATATATGTATGTTCATAATGTATTCCATGTATCATTGCTCAAGAAATATATACCTGATGCTAATCATGTAATTGATTGGAATGTGATTCAGGTGGAGAAATAAGGCATTATCCAAGTGCATCTGGTATGCATTATGGACCGGAAAATCAAACAACTATGGAATCGATCCATAGGGCTTGTAAAGGTCCAATGGATATGGTACGGTCCCAAGGACTCTACTTGGGAGCATGAGGATGCAATGCAGGCAGAATACCCGCGTCTTTTTGAAGATTTTGGAAATCTTGTTGATATGTGTACATAATGCATTGAGGACAATGCTTAAATAAGGGGAGGGGATTGTAATACCCCTAGGTCAAACCCAATTGTAAATGTAAATGCAAATGTACTTAAGATGGTGAGTTGTTTGATACCATTTTTATATGCACGTTCCATGGTATAGTGTGCACATGTCTTGTGCATTATAATGATGAAGTGTTCACATTCCAGGATACCGCGTGCAACAAACTTAAGTGCGCACGATTTTGAGGCTAGGGAGCCTTTGTGCATATGTTGTGTTTTATAGGTTGGTGAGCCATTATTATAAGCTAGGAGGACTATGTGTTGAATTGGGCCTAAGAGCCTAGATGCTAAAGGCCATTGAGCCTATTATTATATATATATATACTCATATCATTAATATAATGCGTCATTGTGTGTATACCAACCACGATAAAAGAGTATGGGGGACTAAACTCCATTAGTTAAGGAAAGGGGGGGATAAAAGTTAAGGAAAAGGGCCAAGCTAGGGAGCTTAATCCAAAAAGTAATATTATATTAATATTCCTTAAAGTATAAAGTATGGATAATTATTTTGTCCTAAGTTCTAAGGATGGGGACAAGTGGGCCAAAGTAGCTCTCAACATGACAAGTGTCAAGTTGGGAACATGCATACATATAGTTTGAACTTAGTTCATTTTTCCATTCATTAAATCATTCCATCATCATTCACTCACTCGTTTAGTTTCCCTCTGTACCTTCTTGTACCTATTTCCAGTATCCATAATACCTGTATTTGTACCTGGTTAGCTTGGGTGTTGCACTGAAGAAGCGACTTTTCAGACCCATGGGATATTGAAGATGTAATATCCCTCAACTGAACCCAACTGTAAATGTAATGTAAGTGTACTTAAGATGGTGAGTTGTTTTGACATCATTTTGTAATGCACCTTTCATGGCATAGTGCGCGCATGTACTGTGTAGTAAAATGATGTAGTGTGCACATTCCTGAATACCACGCGTAGTATGGAGGTCAGCAAACCTTGTGTATATGATATGTGTTATAGGTTGGTGAGCTAGTTATTATAAGTTGGGATGCTTATGTTTTGGAATTAGGACAGAGTGCCTAGATGTTAAAGGCTATTGCACCTATTTTGTATATGTCTCATGATTAATATAAAATACATCATTGCGTGCAAACTGACCACGATAAAAGAGATGGGGGACTAAACTTCACCAGTTGGGGAAAGGGAGGGCCAAAAGCTAAGGGAAAGGGATAAGCTAGAGAGCTTAAGCCAAAAAGGAATATTATATTAATATTTCTTAAAACATAAAGTATGGATGATTATTTTATCCTAAGTTCTAAAGTTGGGGACAAGTGGACCAAAGTAGCTTCCAACATGACAAGTGTCAAGTTGGGGACATGCATACATATCGTGGGGACTTAGCTCATTTTCACACCTTCACCATCATTCTTATGATCATCTCTCTAATGATTCCTTCCATCATTTATTCATCCAGTTAATGATTCCATGACCATTTCACTCGCGCAGTCAGTTATTCCTTCAGACATTCATTTCACTGTATCTAAGCCTGTTTCCATAACCATTTTCTATTCGTGTACCTAGTTAGCTTGGGAGAGGGATTGAAGAAGCGGGTTGTCAGGCCCATGGGAAATTGAAGAGGTGGGTTGTCAGACCCATGAGCAATTCTATGAGTGAGAGAATTGTTGGGGATTGATTTCCTGAAGGTGCTAAATTGCAGTTGCGGTGCTCTAAGACTTCATGTCCAGCCTGTTGTTGAAGCCCTAGAAGGGAAGTGGGGTAGCCGAAGGACTGTTGAGAAGAGAAGCGGCACACTTCCTTGGGTGGGACAGGCATGTGGGGAATGAGAGGCTATAGGCTATTAGTTGAGTGAGCACCTGAGACGGAGTATTTCCTGTTGTCTATGAGCCTTTAGCCTCATTAGGAATCTCTTTACCCGAGTGGAGTTTAGTCCCATCTCGGGGGTGACTCACTGTTGAGAGTTATGAACAGTGTATTCTAAGGCTGGGAGGTTTGTGGACAGTCTGTACGCATTTGGTGACAATATTTCCAAGCTAAGTACGAATCGTATGATAAGTTTACATTTTGCATTGTTATTTACGTGCTTATGTTACAGTTTATCATATGTGTGACTATAATTGTCTATATGTTTATGAGTATTTCCATTTATATGTTGCATGTCTGTATTTACTGTTATTTCAGTATGAAATCGTATATTTACAGAATGTAATTGTTTGTTTACGTTTATATGTAAAGCTTCCGCAAGAATGTTGTATGTATATGTTATAATTGCATGTAGTTTGAAGAGAAAAATTATGTGGCATAGCTCAGTTGAATATTGGGTATGTTACAGTATGTTCTGCAGTGAGAGAATGAAAGTGTTCCCTCGTGTAGCATGGCCCAGCCATGGGTGGTCGGGGAAGCTACAACATGGTATCAGAGATTTAGTTCCAACACTGAGCCTGGATGGGCCGAAAAGGTTCAGATGAAGCGAATATTCATAGAAGATTAATCTCGAAGTGGCCAAATTTCAAGTCACAGAGCGTCCAAGGAAAATTTTGGCACCGCGCGGAAAATGTTGGCATGTAGGTGTGCATGGTAAATTTTGGTGCCACATGGAAGAATATTGTGTGTGGATGCATGCGCTAAATTTAGTATTGCACGGTGAGCGCACACATAGTAATGTGCACGTGGTGTGCGCAACATTGCAAAACACAGAAGAGGTTGGTTGGTGCACGCATAGTATGAGTATAAGTTGTCTCGCAACAGTGTATTCAATGGTGCACGCAGATTATTGTGTGTGGTAGGGGCATATTGAACTTTGGCATGGTGCAATTCATAGGGTGAAATGCATGTGGAATATCAGTGCGCGATACCAAAACTATGCGCAGTGGATATTGGTGCACAGTGCAAAAGTAGTGTGCGCAAGTTATTGGCACGACGGAGAAGAAATTCATAGTGGATATAGGTGTGCGGAAGCATGATTTACCTTGTGGTGTTTTTGTGCACAATAAATATGGGTGTACAGGTTGAATTTTTGTGCGCGCGAAGTCGTTTGGAAGGCGATGAGTCTAAGTTTAATAGAAAATTTGCATGGTATTAGAGAAAAAAGAAACACACAACCGCATTGGAGAATTATTTAAAATGAATTCTAAGTTTTATATTCCTCTGATTCAGACAGATGGAAGTGAAATATAATCTTACAAGAAACGCATACTATGAAAGAAAACAAGGCTCATAACACCACCAGTTAGAATCTTGTAAAAAATAGTCCAAAATCCGCTTTTGCATTTCTATAATTGTATTAATCCCAAAATTACAAAAAGGGAATGGTAACAGTTATCCTATTTTAAAGGGACCTCTTAAGAATAGTCATATCATCTCTAGAGCCCCTTACCTCTGCTACCATCTAACCAAAAAAAAATTGTTGAAATGTACTTTTATTCGAGGACTCGTTTCATCTTATCGGTCTCCTTCTTTAAAGTATCTAACTAGACCGGTTGATTCTCTCCAACACTTTCAGTCGTTTCAGCGATGGTTTCTTTCTTCTATCACTTGCTTCATTTCTTCTTGACAGCTAGTCTATTAATGATCAGATCCCTTATAGTGGGATTTAGCCTGGCTTCCAATTTAGAGTCTGTGGCAGGTTCTGTATGAAACTTAGTCACTAGTGTATGCGTTATTATCCTTTCCTTCTTACTCGTAGGAAAATCTACCATGTTTCCTGATGATCCAGTCTCACTAGATATAACTTTGTCCATGTACTTCAAGTTTGTGGACACCGAAATTCTCTTACTGAGATCAGAAGATCGAGAAAATTTGGAGATTACTTCGTCTATGGATAAGATGATGCCTCCATACTTGAGAATTGGTATTTATAGAGTCCCAATCATGAATCACAGACAGACGTTCGTACAAATACGTTGGTTTGTCATGTGTGGTTAATCCATTTCAAATGATTAGATTTTGAGTTTGTTATATGGCGGCATTCACTTGAAATCATACGGTTGTGAATTACTGAACAAGTGAAACGGGGTGATCTAACTAGCCATCACCCGTTCCACGAGTGGTGGTTTTGACATATTGAAGCACGTGACATCAAGACTTTGGCAAAATTGGTTTCAGCAAACTTCCTTTCGCCCCGATGTATCTCAAGACTTGGGTCTTATCTATAATTTTCATGGTGATAACACCAACAAATAAGGAGAGATAATTTTGATGTATATATGGAACCAAAAAGGTTCATATTTTTAATGAATTGTTGAATTAGTTAGCCTGATAATTTTGATGGCTGCACATTTTGCAGAATTAACAACAACTAGATCAGATCAGATCAGTGCAGATTCCATAGGAATGGAAGAGGCACAGGGGAATTATATTCAGTAAGATGAGAGAAGAGGGGTGGATGTCCATTTGGGCATTGAAGGAACAAACTCCAATGGACATGGAGAATAAAGGAATGAGAACATGAAAATGGCAAAGACCATTAAAAATTTACAGAAGGATGTCCAAATCCATAAGGATGATAATGAAAGGCTTATGAGAGCCAAGGAGCAGCAAGATGACTTCAACATGAAGTTATTGGAGGGAGTGAATAGAATAGAAAAGAAATTGGACAAGGAGAGTGGCTTAAGAAAATATGGAAGTCACAAGACTTCGGATGAGAAAAGAAAAGCAAGAAGTGTTAGCAGACACCACCATCACTCCCCAAGGCATTCCAATAAGAGAGCAGGAAGCAGCTCAAGTCCATCCCATGTCAGAAGGCATAAGAGCTCTAGGGTGGATGAGCTACGAGGAGAAATGAACAAAATCAAACCTCCTACATTTGATGGTGAGCACAAGAAGGATGAATATGCATAAACATGGTTGTTGGGCATGAGAAAGTATTTTCAATTGCATAATTATTCTTCTCATGCAGAAGGTAGAATTGTTATCTATCAACTCAAAGGAAAAGCCTCCATGTGGTGGGATCAGCTAGTGCAGGTGTAGCACATTAAAGAGAAAAGTGTTACTTGGATGGAATTAAAGAAGTATTTTGAGAAGAAATACTTTACTAAGAGATACTATGACAAGAAAATGAAAGAGTTCTTTGAACTCGAGCTTGGAATTATGACCATAGATGAATATGAGAGAAGTTTTCTAGAACTATTGAAGTATGTCTCTTTCATCAAGGATGAGACAGTCAAAATTCAAAGGTATTTAAGTGGATTGCCATCATTCATCAATGACAAAATACAGTATGATGAACCCAAGACATTGGAAGAGACCATAAGGAGAGATAAATGCCTATATGATCAACAGAAAGCAAGTCTATCTTTCCAAAAGGCTTGGGAAGACAAAAAGAAAATCAATATGGATCAGAGGAAGAAGGGAGATAAGCCACCATTCTTCCGAAATAATCCACAGGGACAGCAAATGCCTAGAGAACCCAAAACGATTTACATAGGGAGTCAAAGGCCAAGGAAGCCACCTATTCAATGTTGGGGTTGTAAAGGAGATCATAGGTTCAGAGATTGTCCTCACAGAAGTGAAAAAGGAAGGGTTGTTCAAAATGTACAGCAAGCTGAAACAATGGAGGACATGGGCAGAAATGTTCCAAGGATCTATGCAGCCTTGGACAACAAGAAAGTAGAGTATCAATCCCACATGATTGAAGTGGAAGGTATGATCAACAATCAAACCATTGCTATTTTAATTGATTCAGGAGCTAGTCATAGTTATATAGACCCAAAGATGGTGGAAATTTTTCATTTGCCAAGAAGAAAGCATGGGAAATATTGTTTGGTGAAGTTGGCTACAGGAGCCAGAAGAAAAGTTAATGAGATGGTTAAGTCATGCCTCATGGACATGAATGGACTGAACACCAAGGCAGATTTGAACATCTTGCCTTTAGGTTCCTATGACTGTCTAATTGGGATGGATTGGTTGGACTAACATCATGCTCTCCTAGACTATCATAACAAAGCATTTACTTGCTTGGATGAGGAAGGGAAACTAAGGAAAGTGCAGGGAATTCCCAAAGTAGTAACCATCAGAGAAATTTCAGCATTGCAGCTAAAGAAATGTTACAGGAAAGGGTGTCAAATATTTGTAGCTCATATAGAAGAGACACCTAAAGATAAGGTGCCAAATATGGAAGATTATGCAGTCCTAGAAGAATTCAAAGATGTGTTCAAGGAAGTACCAGGGCTACCCCCAAAGAGAGACAATGATTTCTCTATAACTCTAATTCCTGGAGCAGTTTCAGTGTCAAAGACTCCTTACATAATGAGTACACCATAATTGAAGGAGTTGCAAATGTAGCTTGAAGAACTTCTGAAGAAGGGGTATATACGCGAAAGTGTGTCACCTTGGGGTGCCCCAGTCTTGTTTGTGAAAAATAAAGATGGAACATTAAGATTGTGCATTGACTTCAGACAGTTGAATAAAGTGATTGTTAAGAACAAGTATCCTCTGCCAAGGATTGATGATCTCTTTGATCAATTGAAGGATGCAAAGATATTTTCAAAGATAGATCTCATATCAGGATACCATCAGGTAAGGATTAAAGAGAAAGATATTAGCAAGACCGCCTTTAGGACAAGGTATGTTCATTATGAGTTCACAGTGGTGCCATTTGGGTTGTCAAATGCACCAGCTATTTTCATGTGCTTAATGAATGGTGTTTTCCGAGAATATTTAGAAAAGTTTGTCATTGTCTTTTTGGATGACACTCTTATATATTCTAAGTCAGAGGAAGAGCATGAACACCATTTGAGGATGGTGTTGCAAGTATTAAGGGAGCATCAATTGTATGCCAGATTGAGCAAGTGTTCATTTTATCAGAAACAAATTCATTATTTGGGGCATATCATTTCAAAGGATGGGATAGCAGTGGATCCTGAGAAGATAGAATCCATTAGAGAATGGTCAGCGTCGAAGAATGTGACAAAGGTGAGATCATTCATGGGTCTTGTAGGATACTACAGAAGATTTATTGAAGGATTCTCAAAGATTGCACACCCAATCACTTCCTCCCAAAGAAAGGGGGTGAAGTTTCAGTGGACATTGGATTGCGAAAAGAGTTTCCAACACTTGAAAAAATTATTGACAAGAGCTCCAATATTAAGGATTGCAGACCCAAATGAAGACTTCATTGTATGCACAGATGCATGTAATGAAGGACTTGGTGGAGTCCTCAATCAAAATGGGTTTGTTATATGTTATGAATCAAGGAAGTTGAAGGAGAATGGAAGAAACTATGCCACTCATGATTTGGAGTTGGCATCCATAGTGCATGCCTTGAGGAAATGGAGACACTACCTCATGGGGAAGAGGTTTGAGCTAAGAACAGACCACAATGGTCTGAAATATTTATTTGATTAGCCAAATCTAAATGCTAGGCAAAGCAAATGGTTAGAATTTCTAAGCGAATATGACTTTGATATAAAGCATATCAAGGGGAAAGAGAATAAAGTGGTTGATGCACTCAGCAGGAGGGTGCATGAACTACATGCTACAGCCATTAGCATGTATTAGACTGATATTAAAAGAAAAATTATGGAGGCTGCAAATGTAGATCTGCAATACAGAGAATTGGTAGCAAAGCTACAACAGGGTAAGATGCCACAAAAGGTGGATAATTATAATTTGGGAATAGATGGAATATTGTTGCACAAGAACAGAATTTCTGTTCCAAATTTCTAGGACTTGAAACGTATGATTTTGTATGAAATGCATAATGTCCCTTATGCAGGGCACCCTGGATATCAAAAAATTGTGGCAACGATCAAGAGCCATTACTTTTGGCCAGGTATGAAGAGAGAAATCAATGAATACATCGCTAAATGTATGGAATGCCAGAAAGTTAAAGCTGAGCATAGGCACTCAACAAGGTTGTTGCAACTTTTGCCAATTCCTAAATGGAAGTGGGAAGTGGTGACAATGGATTTTATTACGGGATTGCCCAAAACAGGCAAGTTGCATGATTCGATCATGGTGGTGGTGGACAAGATTACAAACGCTACCCATTTTATTCCACTGAAAACTACTCACAATGTCTCAGATGTTGTTGATATTTTTATGAAGGAAGTGGCACGATTTCATGGAATTCCTAAAACAATTGTGTTTGACAGAGACCCGAAATTCACCTCAAATTTCTGGAAAAGATTGTTCAAAGGATTCAGAATGAATCTGAACTTTAGTACAACTTATCATTCTGAGTCTGATGGACAGACAGAGAGGGTGAACAGAGTGATAGAAGACATACTGAGAATGTATGTGATGGACAAACCATTGAAATGTGAAGACTACCTTCACTTGGTAGAATTCTCTTAAAACAATGGGTATCAGGCATCGTTGAATATGAGCCCATTTGAAGCACTTTATGGTAGAAAGTGCAATACTCCAATGAGCTGGGATAATCCAGCTGATAGGAAAATAGTTGGGCCAGAGTTGCTCAAGGAGATGGAGGACCAAATGATAAAAATTAAGCATAATTTAAAAGTTGCCCAAGACAGGTAGAAAATTTATGTCGATAAGAACAGAACCCACAGAGAGTTCAAAGTGGGTGATCACATTTTCATGAAGGTGAAAGCTAACAGGAGTTCCCTGAAGCTGGGAAGCTGCGCCAAGTTGGCAGCCAGATTTTGTGGGCCATTTGAAATCCTAGAGAGGATTGGTCCAGTTGCTTATGTGATTGCATTGCCTGCATCTATGTCTGTTCATAATGTATTCCATGTATCATTGCTAAAGAAATATATACCTGATGTTAATCATGTTATTTATTGGAATGTGATTCAGGTGGAGCAAGAAGGCACTTTTCAAGTGCATCCGGTGCACATTTTGGACCAGAAAATCAAGCAGCTCTGAAATCAATCCATAGGGCTTGTAAAGGTCCAATGGAACTGGTACGGTCCTGAGGACACTACTTGGGAGCATGAGGATGCAATGCAGACAAAATACCCGCATCGTTTTGAGGATTTTTGAAAATTTTGTTGTATATGGGTATATGATGCACTGAGGACAGTGCATAAATAAGGGGAGGGAATTGTAATATCCCTCGGTCGAACCCAACTGTAAATGTAATGTAAGTGTACTTAAGCTAGTGAGTTGTTTTGACATCATTTTGTAATGCACATTTCATGGCATAGTGTGTGCATGTACTGGGCAGTAAAATGATGTAGTGTGCACATTCCTGGATACCGCGTCCAATAACTAAAGTGCACGCAGTATGGAGGTCAGCGAACCTTGTGTATATGATATGTGTTATAGGTTGGTGAGCCATTTATTATAAGTTGGGATGCTTATGTTTTTGAATTAGTTCAGAGCGCCTAGATGTTAAAGGCCAGTGCGCCTATTTTGTATATGTCTCGTGATTAATATAAAATACATTGTTGCCCACAGACCAACCATGATAAAAGAGATGGGGGACTAAACTTCGCCAGTGAG
The DNA here is from genome assembly GCA_009831015.1 of Picea engelmannii. Lineage (NCBI taxonomy): Eukaryota > Viridiplantae > Streptophyta > Pinopsida > Pinales > Pinaceae > Picea > Picea engelmannii. The sequence goes on from ML778966.1 coordinate 1,477,591, forward strand.
AGAAAGGGAGGGCCAAGAGTTAAGGGAAAGGGCTAAGCTAGAGAGCATAAGCCAAAAAGGAATATTATATTAATATTTCTTAAAACATAAAGTATGGATGATTATTTTATCCTAAGTTCTAAAGTTGGGGACAAGTGGACCAAAGTAGCTTCCAACATGACAAGTGTCAAGTTGGGGACATGCATACATATCATGGGGACTTAGCTCATTTTCACACCTTCACCATCATTCTTATGATCATCTCTTTGATGATTCCTTCCATCATTCAGTCATCCAGTCAATGATTCCATGACCATTTCACTCACGTAGTCAGTTATTCCTTCAAACATTCATTTCACTGTATCTGAGCTTGTTTCCATAACCATTTTCTGTTGGTGTACCTGGTTAGCTTGGGAGCGGGATTGAAGAAGCGGGTTGTCAGGCCCGTGGGAAATTAAAGAGGCAGGTTGTCAGGCTCGTGAGAAATTCTCTGAGTGAGAGAATTTTTGGGGATTGATTTTCTGAAGGTGCTAGACTACAGTTGCGGTGCTCTGAGACTTCATGTTTGGCCTGTTGTTGAAGCCCTGGAAGGGAAGTGGGGTAGCCGAAGGACTATTGAGCAGAGAAGGGGCACACTTCCTTGGGTGGGATAGGCATGTGGGGAATGAGAGGTTGTCGGTTGTTAGTTGAGAGAGCACCTAAGACAGAGTCTTTCCTATTGTCTATGAGCCTTTAGCCTCATTAGGAATCCCTTTACCCGAGTGGAGTTTAGTCTCAGCTCGGGAGTGACTCACTATTGAGAGTGATGAACAGTGTATTCTAAGTCTGGGAGGTTCATGGATGGTCTGTACGCAGTTGGTGACAATATTTCCAAGATAAGTACTAATAATATGATAAATTTACATGTTGCATTGTTATTTACATGCTTATGTTACGGTTTATGATATGTATGACTATAATTGTTTGTATGTTTATGGGTATTTCCCTGTATATGTTGCATGTCTATGTTTACTGTTATTTCAGTATGAAATCATATATTTACATGATGTAATTGTTTATTTATGTTTATATGTAAAGCTTCTGCAATAATGTTGTATCGATATGTTATAATTGCATGCAGTTTGAAGAGAAAATTTATGTGACATAGCTCAGTTGAGTACTGGGTATGTTACAGTATGTTCCGCAATGAGAGAATCAAAGTGTTCCCTCGTGTAGTGTGGCCTAGCCATGGGTGGCTGGGGACATTACAGAAGTCAGGCCCGTGAGAAATTCTCTCTAGGCGAGAGAATTGTTGGGAATTGATTTCCTGAAGGTGCTAAACTGCAACTACAGGGCTTTGAGACTTCTTGTCCGGCCTGTTGTTGAAGCCCCAGAAGGGAAGTGGGGCAGCCGAGGGACTGTTGAGAAAAGAAGAGGCACGCTTTCTGGGGCGGGATAGGCATGAGGGGAATGAGGGAATGTAGGCTATTAGTTTGAGTTGGCACATGTGACATAGTCATTCCTATTCTCTGAGATACGTCAGCCTCGTTAGGAATCCCTTTACTCGGGTGGAGTTTAGTCCCAGCTCAGGGGTGACCCACTGCTGAGAGTGATGAGCAGTGTGGTCTAAGGATGGGAGGTTCTTGGAAGTTCTACAAGCAGTTGGTGATATTTTTACCAAGATAAGTGTCATTTGTGTGTTAAATCACATGCTGCATTATTATTTATGTGTTTATTTTTATGGGTTTTTCCTGTGTGTGGTTTATACCTATCTTTATATTTATGGGTATTTCCTATCTATGTTGCATGTATATTTTTACTGTTATTTCAGTATGAATCTATGCATTATAGAATGTATATGTATGTTTTATTTTTTATATATAAAGTTCCGCAAGAGTTTCTATGTGTATATGTTTAAATTTTCATACAGTTTGAAAAATGTTACGTAGCATAGCCCAGTTGGATGTTGGGGATGTTGCATTATGGTATCAGAGCATTTTCTAGAGTATCATGGCATTGTCTGGGTGGTCAGGGATGTTACATAAATCACATAGCAAACAACTCTTCACCTATGGAATTATGACCAACAAGAAGGTAAATTTTACGTCTGTGTTTGAATTTAAATAGCAATGATAAGAAGTTGATAATTTACTATTGTGATTGACTGGATCATATCTCCTCGACTTGATTGAACATTTCCACAAGACAATAATTTTTGTTTGTAGATTCCACCTTAACTCGGGCCCTAAAGATTCAAGTACAGGAAATTCATCCACAAGAACATACCTATCACGCTTTCGTTTAGGGAAGCTCTTTTCTAGGAATCGTAGTCAATGTCCAATAAATGACAAATATAAATAGACACAACACAATTTTAGAATTCCATTTCTTTACTATAAAATCATAGGAAGAATGGAGCATAAGTACAAGATCAAAATCCAACATGCAAATCAAGGGAAGGGGGAGCAAGACCCATCTTAAAATATGACATTTTGATCCATCAATTGTGTATAGAACAACATATTTATGATGGGTACCAACTATATATATATATATAGAGAGAGAGAGAGAGAGAGAGAGAGATATAGATATATATCCCTACAAATTTTGGCAAAGCATCACTCATGGCTTTCGTGATATTCCATGTGGTGACAATGATATACAAAGTCATGTGAACATGAAACTCCCTGAATGGTCATCTCATGTATCCTTAGCTTTCTCTCAGTTCTTCTATGGAATTGGCAGGGTTTTGGGACTGGTTCAACTCTTCAGCCTTGATATTGACATACCACTCCTACTAATATTTTGGTTGAGTGCCCCTAATCTCTCCAAAGGAGAGATAAACAAAGGAATTTGTTTTGATATTTACAAATTCTATCTCTATTCCACGTGGTCTGAGACTACAAGGTCGTTCTCTTCAAATCTTTAACACTACGTTATCTCTAGATATCGGGTTGTTATCAGGTCTGAGGAGTATATCTCTATATTAGTTATGGATTCTTTGAACCCTCGAGATATACCATAATCCAATGGTTTTGTATCCTAGGGATTCCTCTTTCTCAACTCAAAGTTTTCTCCCACCATCTTTACATCAAGACCCACCACCATATTTCTTGGGGGCACTATATTTTCCAATTTTTCTCCTTAAATCCTAAATCTGAGGGCCACTTTGTTTTCAAAATCTCTCCCTTCTTTGAGATCGGAGGATTGTTTAATTATATATTTAAGGATTCAATTGGTTCTCTCCAAACTTATATGACTTATGTGGACCACAGATGCTTATCCCTCTTCCTTGGTTAGATGTTCAACCTTCATCATCAAATTTTCATAGGCAAGTCCCCTAATGAGGCAATGTAATATACCAGATATAAAAAGTATGCAAAACAAAAATTAAATGCTAGAAATGGAAGAATAACAACAATATAACCATAACAAACACCACAATAGCACTGAAATGATATAAGAATAACAACAGAAATAGCACTTTGATTCTGAAACCAATGTCCACGGGCCTCTTCAAGGGGGAAACCTCTAGTTGAGTAGAGCTCTATTACAATAATTTCCAAGTTAGGGTTCTCATACCCTCGACTCATATTTATACTAAATATGTCTATCAAAAGAAGCATCTAGAGGAAGATCCTTCTAGAAGCAAAAGCTTCTATTAGGTCTTCTTACATTTGACTTATTCTATTTTATTGCAAGGCCTTATTAATATTGACCTTTATTACATATGAATATATTGTTCTACCTATGTGCGGGTTAGGACCCTAACATGTCCTCACCCTTAAAAACAACCTTGTCCTCAAGGCTTGAGATGTGGAAATTGTTGCAGAATGGTAGCAGGTTCCCAAGTGGAATCTGCTGGAGTTGTATCTTTCCACTGGACTAACACTTCCTTGATGGTTCTCTGATGCAGGCGACACTCACGCTGGTCCAAAAATTCTTGTGGTTGTAGCCAAATGGATCCTTCTTCGGCTAACTCAGGAAGGTTGGTTTGGATTTGGCACTTAGTTCCAATCACCTTCTTTAAGCATGAAACATGAAAAATAGGATGTAGCTTCGAATGACTTGGCAAAGCTAACTGATAGGCTACTTGTCCCACATGCTTGAGAACGGTATAAGGACCATAAAATTTGGGCGCTAGCTTCTGACAATGCTAGGCCTTGAGGGAATTTTGCTTGTAAGGTTGTAGTCAAAGAAACACTTGATCCCCTTCTACAAATTGATGTTCAGAGCGAACTTGCTCTACTTTTTGCTTCATGCAATTCTATGCCATGACCAAATTCTCTTTGAGAGTACGGAGAATAGCCTCTCAAACTATAAGTGTTTGGTCAATCGACTGGACCTTCAAGACACTAGGTAAGTAGGAGAGAACTGAAGGTGGATTTTGTCCATATACCACTTCAAAAGGAGTCATGCGTGTAGTTGTATGGTATGAAGTGTTGTACCACCATTCAGATAGGGGTAAACATTAAGCCCACTGATTTTGCTTTTTTGAGGAAAAACACCTCAAATATGTTTCCAAACACTTGTTGACAACTTTCGTTTGACTATCAGTCTAGAGATGATAAGATGTGTTGAGATGCAATTGGGTGCCTTGTAACTTGAATAGTTCTTGTCAAAAATTGCTTGTGAAAGTTGGGTCGTGACAGAAACAATAGAGTGATTGAAGACCTGATCCATGAAAATTTGAGCCACTGTGGATGTTGTCAACGGGTGTTGAAGAGCACAGAAATGAGCATAATTGGAAAGGCGATCAACAACCACCATGATGACTAATTTATTTCCTGATTTGGGTAAGCCAGTAATAAAATCCATAGAGATATCCTTCCAAATAGTAGGTGGAATCGAAATCGGTTTTAGTGTGCCTGGAGATTTGATTGTTTCTCCCTTGTTGCGTTGACACACATCACATTCAATGAAAAAATTATGAATGTATTGTTTCATACCATCCCAAAAAAAAGAACATTTGACCCTGTCATAGGTTTTGGTGAACCCGGAGTGCCCCGCTGTGGGTGTAGCATGAAGCTTAGAAAGTACTGTGGATTTAAGCTTTGATTGTTTACTTAAATACAAACGGTCTTTGTATCGAAGCTCATCATGGAGCCAATAGTACCCTGAGGAAGTTGGATCATTGGAATGCAATTGTTGGATCAGATGCGAACTTTTGGGATCTTGTAGCCATTCCTGGCGAAGGACTTGGAGCCAATCTAGTACAATGAAGAAAAGAGAAAAAAGGGATCCTTCATCTTCATATTTTTGGGAAAGTGCATCCGCAACCACATTGTCTTTGCCTTTCTTTTAAATGATCTCATAATCATATCCAAAGAGATTAGTCACCCATTTTTGTTGCTCCGGGGAGGAAATGTGTTGTTCCAGAAAATGCTTGAGGCTTTGATGGTCTGTCTTAATTTGGAAACATTTCCCCAATAGATAAGGGCACCATATATCAACAGCATGCAGAATAGCCAACATTTCCTTTTCATAGATTGATTTTCCCAAATTTCTTTTACATAGTTGCTTGCTAGTAAAAGCTAAAGGTCGACCCTCTTGCATAAGGACAACACCAATTCCTTTCCTTGAGGCATCATAGTCCAACACAAAGGTATTTGTGAAATCAGGAAGGGTCAGGACTGGAGTGGTGCACATGGTCATCTTCAAGTTTTTAAAATCTTGAGCAGCGACTGGAATCCAAGTGAAAGAGTTCTTTTTTAGGAGAACAGTGACAGGTGCTGCAATCTTTCCATAATTCTTAACAAACTTGCGATAATACCTTTTTAAGCCCATAAATCCATGCAAGATTTTTAGAGTCTTTGGGTTAGGCCAGTCTTGCATAGCTTCAATATTTTTAGGGTCCACCTTGACACCATCCTTGCAAACCAAATGACCCAAGTATTCTACTTCTGAGGCGCCAAAAGAAGATTTAGATTGTTTCAGGAAAAGTTGGTGCTAAGAGATTAGATGGAGAACTCAATCCACATGAGAAAGATGGTATGTCCAGGTTTTTCTATAGATGAGGATATCATCAAAGAAAACCAAGACAAAATGACATAGAAAAGTATGGAAGACTTGATTCATGAGGCTTTGGAAGGTGGAGTGGGCATTAGACAATCCAAAGGGCATGACCAAAAACTCATAGTGGCCCTCCTGAGTTCTGAAGGTAGTCTTGGGAATGTCTGCCTCTTTCATACATATATGGTGGTAGCCCGAACAGAGATCAAGTTTAGTAAAGAATTGGGCACCACTCAATTCATCCAGGAGGTCATCAATGACAGGAATGGGAAATTTGTCTGTAATGGTAAGTTTGTTGAGGGCACAGAAGTCAGGAAACATTCACCAAGAACCTTCTTTCTTTAGAACCATAACCATAGGAGAAGAGTAGGGGCTCGTACTAGGGTGGATAACACCTGCATTAAGGAGTTCCTGGACCATTTTCTCAAATTCATTTTTTTGGGAAAAGGGGTGACGATATGAACGGATATTGGGAGGAAGGCTTTCGGGTACAAGGAGAATGGAATGATCATGAACACCACAGGAAGGGGGGAGTCCTTGGGGAGTGGAAAAGACCACTTGATGTTTAGAAAGGATGGTTTGGAGGTCTTGTGGCACCGAGGGTGTTTCTGTTGCTTGTATGGCATGGAGTTTGGAAATAACACCAGAATGACATTTTTTGAGCATATTTTCCATGCGATGGGGACTAATGATCTCAGGGGAACTGGCGATGATTCCTTGGAATTTATATCGGTGGCCCTCTTGGTCAAATTGCATGGTTAATTCCTTAAAATCCATGAGAATGGGACCCAAAGTCCTTATCCAATCTTCACCCAACACAATGTCACAACTGCCCATGTCGATAGAAAACATGTGAGATTTCAGGTGGTAGTCACCAATTTGGAGACACGCATTTTCACAAATTCCTCCACATTTCATGGAACCACCATTGGTAATCATGATTTGGAAATTATTAACGACATGGATGTAGCAATGAGTTTCTTGGGAAATCCAGTGATGAATAAAATTATGGGTGCTTCCACTATCAACCAGAATGATGACCTTCTGATGCTTGATGTAACTAATTAGCTTGAGGGTTTGGGGAGCGAAGAAGCCAGTGAGAGCATTGAGGGAAATAACCGGTTCTACTTCGGGAGGGTCTGAGGGAGGCGTTATGTCAGTGGTTTTAGGTGACTCATACACAAGGGGAGTTTCAACATCCTCTTCTGAAATATCCTTGGAGATGGACATAAAAATATTTTTTTCCTTACACTTGTGGCCAGAGAAATATTTGTCATAACAATTATAACAAAGGCCTTTGAGTTGGCGTTCATCCATTTCAACCCTGGTCAATTTTGGATCTTTAGTGAAGCAGAGGGAGTAGCGGGATTTACTGGTTTAGGGCAAGGGATAAAGGAGGGTTTTCGGTTTTGAGAAGATACAACCTGTTGTGCTTCTTTATCTCTTTTAGTAGCCTCCATCCAACTCTAAGGCTGAGCCATGAGGACATTGGCCTGAATCTCATCCTTGAGGCCACTGATAAAACACTCTCGGAAAAAGGCATCAGACATGCCCTCTGTCTGAAAATCCAGGCGCTCAAAGGAAATTATAAAGTCTTCCACTGTTCCTAATTGTTTCAACTTTTTCAAATGGCCCAAATGGTTGGTTTCAATGTCAAAGTGTTCATAAATTTCTGCCACAAAGTGTCTCCAAGCAATATCCCATTGACGGTAAGTTTTTCTCCATTACCACCATTGCCAATGTTCTTGATCTAGATGGAGAACACCATACCGGAGTTTGGACAAGTCATCTGTAATCATGTACAAAGAGAAATAATGTTCCATTTGGGTTACCCAACTAGTGGGGTCCGAGCCATCAAAATGGTCACCTCTACCCGTGGAAGGCGTAGGTCAGGTTGAAAGTGATGGTGCTGAAATTTATGGGAATGAGAGGAATGTTCACCTTCAATATGTGGAGGTGAGTCAAAGGAAGGGTTATCTGTAGGGATATGAATCTTGGTGCAGAGTGACGAAAAGACATATTCAAGTTGGGTGGTCAGGTCTTGTTTGATTTCCTCCATTGAGGACTGCATGGTTGTATTGATGGCGACAACATTGGCATTGAGTTGTTTCACTTATTGTTGGGTCTCGATGAGACTAGATTGTGAGGTATTGAAGCGAGCTTCCAAGTCTTGGCTATGGGTATGGGCTATGAGGATGAGGGAACCAAAAAGGGGTGGGTGGGATCAAAACTTTTGCTGAAAAATGATATGTATGAATGTGATAAGGGTGAAGAGATGAATCCAATGGAACAGGTCTCAAATAATGGTGAAAATATTTCCAAAAATTTATTTATTTTTTACACCTGCGGAGATATACTCTAGTCTGAAGAATATTGCAGTGATGAAATGCCCAAATGCTTAACCAGGAAGAAATGTGTAGTGATTTGGCAACCCAAACAAAATTGCATGGAAACAGATCTTGTATGTTTTAATTTTTTTATGTTTCTGTCCCCAAGGGTTAGGTATTCAAGGGTTCTATAGACAAGGGTTTTCCCTGTGCTATATCTCTCTGATATACATGCGGGGTCCAGTAGTAGTACTCGACCCAATATCTCAGGGCACTAACTAAGGAGAATAGACCGTACCCTTAGCCGTACTACCCAACTACCCAGGTACTAAAGAGTATCTTCCCGAGTGTTGTTCTTGGTGTCACTATAGCAGTCATGTGGTGGATCAATTTATCTAAAGAGGGCTTCAGGTAATCTAGGTCAATCCATACACAGGTGATGTCTGATGTGCTACCACTCGAAGGGGTACCAATAGGGGTTACAAGGGTGGCCAACAGATGTGCGCTTAAGTACCACTTGTATTTCTTGCGTGTATGAATCCCTCAACCATGGGTTTATGCACGTAATGACAGATCTTTGTGGCTTAAAGACGTCGGAATACGTCTCTACCCTGAAAAAAATAATTAACCCACACTTTCTACCGAGGAAAGTGCTCTAATACCACTTGTAATATACCAGATATAAAAAGTATGCAGAACAAAAATAAAATGCTAGAAATGGAAAAATAACAGCAATATAACCAGAACAATCACCACAATAGCACTGAAATGATATAAGAATAACAACAGAAATAGCACTTTGATTCTGAAAGCAATGTTCACTGGCCTCTTCGAGGGGGCAACCTCCAGTTGAGCAGAGCTCTATTACAATAATATCCAAGCTAGGGTTCTCATACCCTCAATTCATATTTATACTAAATATGTCTATCAAAAGCATCTAGAGGAAGATCCTTCTAGAAGCGGAAGATTCTATTAGGTCTTCTTACATTCAACTTATTATATTTTATTGCAACGCCTTATTAATATTGACCTTTATTACATCTGAATATATTGTTCTACCTATGTGTGGGTTAGGACCCTAATAGGCAAGCAATAAGAGAGTCAATTCTTTCTCCCCATGCTCTCACATTAGTAGGAAGAGGTCCCATGGCTAGAGATAAACAAAAGTAGTCATTTTAAGATCTACAAAGCCCACCTCTCCTCTGTATAGTTTGAACCTAGGTTTCCTTCAAAGCTTCAACACTAAGCAAATGTACATCTCCATACTAGTTATGGGTTCTTCCAACCCCCAAGATACACCAGAATCGAATGGATGTGTATCTTGAGGGTTTCTCTTGCTCAACTCAAATTTTTCTCCCACCATCTTCGCATCAAGACACACCACCATATTCCTCAAGAACACAATATTTGCTAGATTTGCTCCTTAGAGCCTGAGATTGAGGACCACTTTGTTTTCAAATTCTCTTCCTTCTACGATATCAAAGGATGGTTTTATTGTCTCTTCAAGGATTCACTTGGCTCTCTCCAAACTTATAAGGATTATAAGGACCAAAAATGCTTAGTCATTTTCCTCTATGAAACGTTATGTCTTTGTCATCAAATTTTCATCAACAAATCCCTATTAAGACAAACAATAGGTTAATCACTTCCTTTCCTTCTTCCCATACTATCACAATAATAAAAAGAGGTCTCATGACCAACTTCCAAGATTCCATAATAATCCTTTGAAACAATGAAAACCTCGTGAACATCTTAACTCTATAACCATAAAAAAAAACCTTTTACCATAAATATTATAAATCCCTAATTAAAACAACATGCTTTATCTAAGTTACATTTATCTTCATGAACGTCCCCATTATGCTTTATACTTTTTCTTAGAAGTATGTGTGTGTGTGTGTGTGTGTGTGTGTGTGTGTGTGTGTGTGTGTGTGTGCGTGGATGTGTTTTTACACTTACTTGATATACTTTATATTTTATTTTAACAATTCCATAAATCAATTTTAATTTTTTTTAAATATTATATATGAATTAAATTATAAAATGATAATCAATTTTAATTTTAATTTTTTTTAAATATTATATATGAATTAAATTATAAAATGATAATTAATTTTAATTTTAATTTTAATTTTTTTTAAATATTATATATGAATTAAATTATAAAATGATAATCAATTTTAATATTTGGTAAATATTATATATGAATTAAATTATAAAATGATAATCAATTTTAACTTTTGATAAATATTATATATAAATTAAATTATAAAATAATAATTCGTATTGTATTTTATTTTTTTAATGGATAAGTAAGATTGTCTTTCACAATGCCCTCTAATACGCCTCTATGGAGAAGGTGTTTTATATATGGCATCGCCTATGCTCTTACGAGATGGAGCACCCAACAAAATTCTCGCAATACCCGAAGTTCATATATAACACTTAAAATAATATTAATAACAAAAAAAATATTTTAATGTTATTTCAAAATAAAATATTTCCATAATAATTAAAATTATTATTATGTGAGATTTTACATCCTAAATGTAAGGGAGATGTGCAATTCCTTCCATGCTCAATATATGAAGTTGACTCTCTATATATAAGCATATCTTAAACTTTGATCTATAAAGCACCAAGACTAATCAAATTTCTCTCTAAATTTTTTTATCATTTAATTCCATGTATTAATTCATTCATATTAAATGATAAAAAAATCACACTTTAATAAATTTGATCTCTCGGTGCTTGATATTATCACTTACAATATGTTGTTATTTATTATTATATTTTTGTTCTCACATAACTTTATGTGACAACATCTCCTACATACTGGACTAGAGCATCTCACTATTCTAATTGCAACAAAAAACCAATATAGATCCATCTTCATCTTATATGTAAATCTTAACCACCCTAAAATTTGACATCACTAAAACCCTACAAACATTTAAACTCCTCCCCACTGAAAACCTTTTCCGCTATGAGGCCATGCCAACAGCACTCTATAATATGGTAGGCTACATTTTCTTTTGAGACTGAGAGTTAAAATTGCTTTAGAAGAAAATTCAACAGATTATGAGTCCATTTGAGCAAGAGGTATGTTTAATTTACGTCATGTCTTTGTCTTCCTTAGAATATATCCTTTCTCCCAACTTTCACTCCTTCGATCCATTCTATTCTCTCTTATTTACCTTACCAAAAGACCCAAAACCCTAAATAATTTCAAATCACTTTCTCACACAAGAAAAATCGCATGACCCAAACATTAATATGATGCATTTCTCTCCTCGTTGAAGAAAATTATATAAAATTTTCCTCGATAATAAATGTCAAATATTTATGGTGCCTTAAACTGAAGAAAATTATAGAAAATTATAGAAAATTATAGAAAATTTTCCTCGATAATAAATGTCAAATATTTATGGTGCCTTAAACTGTATGCTCAAATTAGATATTAAGATATTAAGCACCAAAAATCCTAGCAATCCCATGACCCATAACACCAAATATAATGCATTTTTCTACCGGATGAACGGAAATATATAGAAAATAATGATGAGAGAGAAAATGTCAGTGGTTCATAAAAATTTGTTGATTAGAAGACTAGGAGTATGTTATAGAAGACTAGGAGTATGTTGGAAGACTAGGAGTATGTTATAGAAGACTAGGAGTATGTTATAGAAGACTAGGAGTATGTTATAGAAGACTAGGAGTATGATATTCACAATAAAAATTTGTTGATTAGAAGACTAGGAGTATGTTATACCTATCACAACATGAAAAAACAAACAAGGAAACACAAAAGAGAGAATATATAATAAATGTGAATGTGTTATACAAAGGGACGTGAAAAAAAAAACATGCAAACACAAAAGAGAAGATATAATAAATGTGAATGTGTGCAATACAAAGGAAGTAACTACGAAAACAAATTTGAAAGAATCAAAGGAATTTAAACAAATAAAATAAAATAATAGTTGAAAATAGTTATTATTAAAGAGTAAAAATTCACAAATTCATGTTGTGTGGTCTGAAGAAACCCTAGCGGTCTCCCTCTCATGGCTTCCTCTGGAGGGGACTGCCCCTCCCCCTCATGGAGTTTACATCATTGTCTTCTCAAGCTTGATCTCAAATCTCCCTAAACAACCGAGGTTATCCTCCAAATTCTGCAAGAAACTTGATGCAATCCCACTGGTACTGGTGCAAGCAAGCTCCAAATCCTTGGCAATCAGGCTTGCTGAGAATGGTTTAATTGGACAATTTAAGGGAATCTGGCCATCATCTAGATCAATAGCAGTTTGGATCAAAAACAACTGGAAACCCCTCATCAAAGGAAGATCTTATTTCTCTTTGTGGTGAGGGATTCTAAGCTTTCTTGTTTGAAGAAAATCCGATAGAGATCTGATTTTCAGAAGTGGACCATATTTTATGGGACCTCAAGGGTTGTATCTCAATAGCTGGAATCCAGACTTCAACCCAAAGAACGATATTCCCTCTAATGTTCCAGTCTGGGTGAAGCTCCCTTTCCTCCCGCTACATTGTTGGAATGATGACACTCTTAAAGATATTGGTAACACTTTGGGAAAGTACATAGATGAAGTCGAACCAAAAGACAGAATACAAACTTGTGCAAGGATTTGTATGGAAGTGGGTCTAGAAAAGGGCCTTTCATAGGCCATCTCACTAACCTTGGATGGATGGGATTATTTAAAAAAAGTGGACTATGAGGATCTTCCCTTCAAATGCAAGATCTTCCACGAATATGGACATTTTTTTCAAAATCTTCCCAAAAGTCCCAACAAAACAACCAGCAAAAGAAAAAAATGAGAAATGGAAACAACAGAATAGGAAGAGACAAGAAGCCAAGCAAGATCCACAACCAAAGAAAACTCCAGCAAATGAAGGAGCTCCCTCCAATCCAAAATCCCAAGAAATGTTGCAACCTCTTCAGCGAGAAGGGGCAATGACCGCATTTCCACACAAAATCCATATGAAATCTTATCCGACAAGGAAGAATATCAAGAGAATGACCCTGACCCAATATCTCAAGGGAAAGGAAGAAATGAGGAAAAACTTCCAGTCAATCAAGAGTCATCCCAAAAAACTCAAATGGAAGATCCAAAAGAAGAAGAAATAGAGAATAGCTCAAAGAAGGAATATGATCCAAACTCAGGTAAATCTCCTACCCCTAAGAAACTAGGTCGAAAAACAAATTCTCAAAGGAGGGAGGCATCAACTCAGAAAGAGATAGAAATGGGGAGACATAGTACTATGGATGGACACACCATAAAGGAAACATGATACTCAGGAATCAAAGTGGATTGATTCCCCCTAAAAGGGGAAACTCTAAAAACACATCTAAATGATGAAAATAATCTCATAAAATTGCATAGGCCTCGGAAGGGAGATAAAAAATACCTAGCCAAAATCTTAGTCAAGAAGGAATCTCTACAGATCCTTCAAGGATATCAAGGTCCTTCAAGAAATTAAATTTATGTGGAAATAAAGTATAGGAAAAATAGTGAGCTCACAAGGTGCCTCGGGTGGGATCTACACACTATGTAATTCTCAAATGTTCAACTTGGAAAACTACTTTGAAAAACCTAATTCGCTGAAGGTAACTTTGACCCACATCCCGTCAGGTAAAGTTCTAACTATTTTCAATATTTATATGCCAAATCAACTTCATGATAAATTACATTGATGGAGATCTCTAATTAATACACAAGAGAACCTCTCTTCCTCCCCCATTTTTGTGGGGGACTTTAACATCACTCTTCACTCATCTGAGAAAATGAGAGGAAATATAATTAGAGACTCATACAGAGAGTATATGGAGGATTCAATTCAATAATTTGATGTGATGGATATTAAACCAACAAGAGGAAAGTAACCATGTCATATTGCAACTAGATTGGATAGATTTCTCGTCACTAGTAACCTTCTGAAGGACTCTTTGTTAGATTCCTCTAGAATGTTGGCTTGGAGAGGTTCAGATCATTGACATATAACTTTGGAGTTTACCCACTCAAAGAACCTTGAACCACTCCCTTTCAAGTTCACTCCTTCTTGGGTGGAGGACCCATATTTCCTAGACACCATCTCTCCAGTATGGAAATATTGTGTGACTGGGTCTCCAGTACACATTTGGGAAAAAAAATCAAGGATACCAAAAGAATCCTCAGAGAATGGGTGAAATAGAAAAATATCAAAGAAACACAAGAAGTATCAGGCTTGGAACAGAAAATGGAAGAAATATATGCTTCTCTAGAAACTGAAACTCCTATAGGGGTAGATTTATTAGAAGAACAACAACCCTATTGGAAACACCGACTACACTGAGAGGGGGGGGGGGTGAAGAGTGTAGGGCTCTTTTTCCCAAAAACTTCCCCTTCACAAAACTCATTAGTTAGCAATAACCATTTACTCATTACTTATTGTTGTCATTTATAACCAGTTAAATGTGAACATACATCAACAACATATATCAACAACATATCATCAATAAACAATCACCACAAGGAACACAAAGAACACAAGATGTATGTAAAATTTTCTTTTTATTATGGACTACAATCCTTGGGTTATCAGCAACAACTGAATAGAGTACAACTCTACAAGAGCACCAACTCTATAATGCAAGACTCATCTTACACCCTTGGAACCAACTAAGATGAGGCAAAAATCCTCAACAGATATCAATATGTCAATAGGTACGCGACCCGTCGGTAGTGCAACACGTGTATGTACGCCCCTACCAGTAGTACAGCTCGTCTATGTACACGGCCAATCTGTACTATAGCCTGCGTATCACTTCTGAGCTCTTAGGGTTTTTTCTTCAAGCTAAACTCAAATCCTCTACAACATTCAATCACATTCTCTTTTGTCTTTCACTGTCCCATATGACTCATAATCAATCACAACACATCCAATCTCTCCAACAACTTACTCATGCTCCTCAACCATACAATATGAATGTTACTCATCATGTATAAGAAATAAACATACTACAGCAATCATATCAGTATTGAATCATGAGAGTTTTGCTCAATCCATCAATCAACACAAACCACATCACAACAGCCATACCAAGAATTCCTTCAGCACTCACTACACAACAAGCAAGAGTATCCATCAAGACAACAATGTAACCATACCAAAATTTCTATGGTAGATTTGATCCCATAGAATGCATATCTGGAACCTGCTTCAGTCTTCAAGAGCCTGTCATCAACTCAAACACAAGTCTTCATGACTTCATCCACTGTATGTGCCTTGTCCTCATTTAGCCCCCGTATGTACGCGCCCTGGCTCACTACAGCCCGTGTATACCTCAGAAACTAGGGTTTCTGAACTTCCGAGACTTTTTTCGTCGTGATCTCAGACTTGTCGAAACTTTGATGTGTCCATCAGATCCTCCATATATCTTCTCTCTCATAATAGATCTTCAATACATGCTCAAGAGATGAACACAAGAGATACAGAAAAGATGCATAAGAGATGTCCTTCACAAGAGACCCTTGCCTCTTATTTATACTCTCCAAGTAGCTTCCTTAGAAGCATCTTCTAGGTCACTTAACCCACTTCTAGGTCACATAACCCATTTCTAGGTCACTTAACCTATTTTTCTCATTTTTAGGGTTAACCACTTTCCATAATTAGAAAGTTCTCCATTTCTTTATCATTTAATTATTCCTCCTTGACTTTTTCACTTTTCTTTACCATTTAAATAATAATTTCTTCTTTGCAAGCTTCTTTGACTTCTTTGATCTTTTGGGGTTTCAAGCCAACATATGAGGGTCCTTCATCTTTATAGGGCCATAACTCTCAAACCATGAGCAATTATGAGACATTATGTTAGCACCAGAAGTCACTCCTGGATTGCAGGAGGAGTAAACCTGATACCCATCAGTGTTTTATGTCACAGGTTGGTTTTATAAAAGGTGACCAAATGGAAGTAAACTCAGAACCATATCATTTTAACTCAGAATCCTAGACCAAGAAAAGCATGAGCAGGTGAGGTCTCAATCTAACTTTAGTCAATAAGTGTAGTAAAGGGTGAGTAAGTGAAAAAGCAATAAGAAAAGCTCTGAGTACAAGATCATTCTGAACCAGGGCTTCAGACACTAGGATGTGACAAGAGAAATTCATAGCTATAACAATGAGGTGATCAAACCTTCATCACAATGCTAAAATAACAGCTCGACTAGATCCTCCATGCCCGAGCTACTTGGTATAGAAAAAAGGAAGATAGCATGAAATCATGTCAAAACTAGTTGCTATGCCACTGTGATCAAACCTCCATCACAGCCACAAAACTACTCCCAACTGGATCATCCATGCCTGGGTGTTCTAACACATGAGTTATGAAGAAAAGAAAGAAGTTGATTATCATTAAACAAGAAGTCTCACGTACATACACATAACCAGGGAAACCAGTGCTTCATTAAAACTTTATAATAGGGAGCTTAGCTCTACCATCGATAGATACAAAAATGACAAAAAATCCTACATATACTCAGACTGGCTCGGACTGCCTGGAGCAAATCTAATCATGTATTCAAGGATTTACGTTGATAAGATTCTCTGTCAGGCTACGCATGCAGACACTCGGAAGACTGCCCATGCAATCGTTTATCAGATGCAATCTTTATCAGGATGGACTTCCAGTCTTCTTCTACGTATGTCTCTTCCCGACCTTCTATTTATGGAAGGGGACGACGTTCACCCACTATCAACTACCTCAATAACTGCTTCTCGGGATCGGACAAGGCTCAGTCAATTCTGCATTTGGACAATGTGGTGGCCTTTCCTTGGTCACTGCTACTTTTATGGATTACTACGAGGGGTCCCGGCCTGATCCAGGTGGATATCGGTGGCCACCCACCTTTTCCGACTGGCTCAAAACAGTTTCTGGCAATTTTGGCAATTTACTATTTTTAGCATGTTTTAACTTTCGGGGCCATTTCGAGGGCCTAAATGAAGGTTTTTTGAGATCTAGGTTCTCAATGATATCCAAAGGCATGATTGAGCCCCCAAAATGAATCTCCTCGATGATACCTTTCTAATGAGCTATCACACGCCTAAAACAGAGATCGTATGCAAAAGTTATGACCCCGGGAAGTTGATGTACTAACTTACCCAAACGGGGCCCACATGACTTTTGGCGCTTCATCCTAGGGTTAGGTTTTTGGATGTCTATGAATTTTGGCATTCTCGTCTATTGTAAAAAGGCCTCGAGAGCCTCATTGTAATCATCTTCTCACGTATGCGAGTAGCAGCCACATCTCTTCTCAGAGATAAGCTACCAGCGCCCTAGCTAGCTTATTTCCATTCTGTCTGTAAGCATATTTCAGTCATTTGTTATTAATGAAATGAAGTCTTATTTCTGCTGCATCTCTGCATTTATGTGTATTTTTGTATTTCATTGTGTTCCTACATAAATCCATATCAGTGGTATCAGAGCGGTCTGCTCATTATCGATCCTTCTTTGCATGTCCCCAACGAGATCGGGGTATAAGGAGTTGGGGCTCGATCTAGTTAAACCTTTGCAAGATCAGCCTCGCAAACCTCGACGACCACCCATGGGGGAAAAAAAGAAAGATGAGGGAGCAGGAGATCCTATCAAAATGTTTCTCAAGGAGGGCCTCGAGAAACAAAGGAATGTGATGATGGACAACTTTGCCCAGATTCTTCAACGGATTTTGACTGGCGGTGCATCGACATCCAGAAGCCACTCTGGAGGTGCCACTCCTTTTAAAATACAAGTAAACTTTGACATTCCCATATTTGACGGCCAAATAGATGCAGATGTCATAGATAGATGGTTGAATCTGTTAGAAGGATAATTCTCGGTTCATGAATTTTCCGATCGAGAAAAGATTATTTTCGCACTCCTCAAAGCCGCCCCCCATGTCAAGGACTGGTGGGAAACCTACTCAGAGCAAGAGGGCAAGGGAGAACCCTCTTTGTTCTCAACCGCACCCACTTGGAATTCTTTCCGAGATGCCATCAAGGAACAATATTATCTCGTGGGGAGCTATGAGGACAAATACATACAATGGACTACATTGCGGCAACAGAGGGACCAAGATGTGCATGAGATGACGAATCTGTTTCATACCCTATGCACAAAGTTGGGTATCAAAGATTCAGAGAAACATTTGGTGTTAAAGTACCATAGTTGTCTGCACAGATACATTCAAGAGGAAATGGAGTTCCTCGACATCTCCTCACTTGGTGTGGCATACTGATATGCTGCCAAGATTGAGCAGAAGTTCAAACAGAAGAAGCGAGACTTTGGGTCTGCAAATCAGAAGCACGGGAAAGGTACTCCCAAACCACAAAACAAAGGACTAAGCCAAGGCGGGGTAGCCCAGGACAACCCGCCAAAGCCACAAGCAAAGAACAATACCACGAAGCCAAAAAATGACACGGGGAAGTGGTGTGAGTTCCATAAGAGCTTCACTCATAACACAAGTGAGTGTCGAGCCAAGCAGTCACTGGTAGCCGAGTTGAAGGATTTTGAATCGGATGCATGCTCCAACTCTGGATCAGAACCTGACAAGGGGAATGACAGGGGGAAGCAGATTATCGATGCAGATCCCAATGCCATTGTTGCTACCACGAAGATCCAGAAGGAGGAACCAGAAGATCTAGAGGAGGCAGAGCGTCTCTTCCATTCCAAGATGTGGGTAAAGGGTTCCCCGTTGCAGTTCATTGTCGACAGCGGGAGCCAAAAGAACCTCATCTCGGTAGAGGTCATGAAGCAGTTGGGCTTGCCGACCACAGCACACCCACAACCATACACCATCGGGTGGTTGCACCAAGGACGGGACATCCGCGTCAGTCGACAATGTCGCCTTCCCTATAGCATCAAGCCCTTCACGGATGAGGTATTATGTGACATTTCTCCTCTTGATGTTTTTGATGTATTATTAGGCCAACTGTACTTGTGGAAGCGACATGTTGTGTATGAGTCCAGGCCTCGTGCTGTTATTATCACTTTGGGCAATAAGATGTATAGGATACCGGAGATAGCACCGCCTACCACCATCTCTTTGGTTACTGCAAAACAATGTAGTAATCTCATTTCCCAAACCAGGAAATTTGTTTTCTTGATGATCCGCCCTCGGGGAAAGAAGAAGACTGTGGCCATGACCTCTAGACAAGGCCCCACTGCATGAAAACAACAGATGGATAAGGTCATGGAGGAGTACGACGACATCTTCACCTCCCCTGCGGGGGTGCCTCTACACTGCCAGGTCAAGCACCCCATCGATCCGACCCCAGGTGCACCACTGCCCAATGGACCCATCTACCGGTGCTCTGTCCTGGAGAATGAAGAAATCAAGAGGCAGATTCAGGAGTTGTTGCAGAAAGGTCACATTCGGCCGAGTTCATCGCCCTATGGGAGCCTGATCGTATTGGTGCAAAAGAAGGATGGGACTTGGAGACTCTGCATTGACTATCGGGCACTGAACAAGATCACTGCTCGGAATAGGTACCCGATCCCACGGATTGATGACCTTCTGGACCAACTCAAGGGGGCAAAATATTTCAGCAAGATTGACTTGAAGTATGGGTATCACCAGGTACCAATCGAACCTTCTGATGTGTGGAAGACTGCATTCAAATCCAAGGAGGGCCTTTTCGAATGGTTGGTCATGCCTTTTTGGTTGACAAATTCCCCTGCAACCTTCATGAGGCTAATGGACGACATCCTACGACCATTCACCAACTCATTTGTAGTGGTTTACTTGGATGACATTCCGATCTTCATCCAGACTTGGGAAGAGCACCTCCACCATATCCGACAGGTCCTCCAAACACTGCGGCAACACAAGTTGTGTGCCAATTTGGAGAAATTCACTTTTGGCATAACCCAAGTTCAGTATCTGGGATACATTATTGATGAGTGGGGGGTGCATGTGGATCCAGCAAAGATCCAATTCATTCGGGATTGGCCAGCCCCAAATACCCTAACAGAGCTCCGTAGCTTTTTAGGTCTTGCCAATTTCTACCACAGGTTTGTGTTGGGATTCTCTCATATCACTTGGCCCTTGAGTCAAGTCACCAAGGGAGGAGCTAAAGCAAAATTCTTTTGGTCTAAATCTCAACA
>ML778966.1:1498829-1545038 GCA_009831015.1 Picea engelmannii
ACACAAGGGAAGTTGCAGAACGATCGCCATCAGAAGTGGTCCACATACCTGCAACAGTTTCATTTGAACATTAAGTACAAAAAAGGCAGCACCAATAATGTTGCAGACTGCCTCATTCGACCACCCATCGTGGCGCTAACCACTATTCTCAACTTTTGTGGGCATGAGACTTCCGATTGGCCGCTTCTCTACACAAGTGATCCAGAATTTGGCCACACATACAATACACTCTTGGAGGGTAAGAAAGTTCCCAATTTTCACCTCCAGGATGCCTTTCTTTGTCACTTGGGACACCTTTGTGTTCCTTCAAGCGAGCGTGCCAATATGATTTAGGAGGCACACTACAGTCGAGTCGCTGGGCATTTCGGGGTCGAGAAAACCGTGGCAGTACTGCAAAAGTATTTCTATTGGCCAAACCTTCAACAAGATGTCGGGAAGTACATCAATTCCTGCACTACTTGTGCCATTGCCAAACCGACCATCAAGAAGCAAGGCCTCTATACTCCGCTTCCTACCCCCAGTCAACCTTGGGAATCCATCTTTATGGATTACATGTCGGGCCTTCCATCTACTAAGCATGGCAATGACTGTGTTTTTGTGGTTGTCGACCGATTCTCGAAGATGTCCATTATGATGGCTTGCAAGAAGAATATCACAGCAGAAGCCACTGCTAAACTCTTCTTTGAACGAGTGTGGGTACACTTTGGGATCCCACAGTCTATCATCTCAGATCGGGACAGTAGGTTCCTCAGTACATTTTGGTCCAGCCTCTGGTCGATGTTGGACACCAAGCTCACCAAGTCCACAGCTTTCCATCCGCAAACTAATGGCTAGACAGAGGTCATCAACCGGATGATCGTACACATTCTGCGCATGTACAATTCAAAGCATCCACGCACATGGGATGAGAGCCTCCCCTATGTCCAACACAACTACAATCGAGCTCTCCATAGCTCAACTAGCCACATGCCCTTTCAAGTGGGCTTGGGATTCCAGCCACTATGTCTCATTGACATAGCCATGCCATTTGTGGCTACTCAAGAAGATTCAGCTCATGTCCAGTCTGACGCAGATAAGGAAAACAAATTCATTGAGTGCATTCAACACATCCGCCAACAGGTTCATGACATATTGGACAGAGCCAATGCTAAGTACAAGCAACGACATGATCAACATTGGGTACCACACAACTTCCAAGTGGGCGACAAAGTGTGGCTACATTTGCAAAAGGAGCGCCTCGCTGGACCCCACCACAAGCTTCGGTCACTTCGATATGGGCCGTACACCCTCACCAAGGCTATAGGGGAAAATTCCTTTGAGCTCAGCATTCCACCATTCCTTGGTCTGCACCCAGTGTTCAATGTGGATCGCCTTCGGCCCTACTTTCCACCTCTACTAGACACATCCAACATGGCAGAACAACTCACGCCAACAGAGTTAAATCTAGACTACATGGAACAAGCCAGAACTGATCAGATCATGGATACACAGATCAAGCACACCCAAAAACAAAGGATACCGCTATATCGACTTGTCAAAGCAGGCCAACTCCTTCACCAAGGCAAATGGCTCACCAGGGACCAAGTTTAGCAGAAGTTTCCTCATCTCATGGAGGAACTCAACGCAATGGGGACCATTGCTTCGTAAGGAGGGAGGATTGATCCAGGTGGATATCGGTGGCCACCCACCTTTTCCGACTGGCTCAAAACAGTTTTTGGCAATTTTGGCAATTTACTATTTTTAGCAGGTTTTAACTTCCGTGGCCATTTTGAGGGCCTAAATGAAGGTTTTTTTAGATAGAGGTTCTCAATGATAGCCAAAAGCATAATTTATCCCCCAAAATTAATCTCCTCGACGATACCTTTCCAACGAGCTATCACACGCCTAAAATGGAGATCGTATGCAAAAGTTACGACCCCAGGAAGTTGATGTACTAACTTACCCAAACGGGGCCCACATGACTTTTGGCGCTTCATCTCCTAGGGTTAGGTTTTTGGATGTCTATGACTTTTTGCATTCTCGTCTATTGTAAAAAGGGCTCGAGAGCCTCATTATAATCATCTTCTCACAGATGCGAGTAGCAGCCACATCTCTTCTCAGAGATAAGCTACCAGCGCCCTAGCTAGTTTATTTCCATTCTGTCTGTAAGCATATTTCAGTCATTTGTTATTAATGAAATGAAGTCTTATTTCCACTGCATCTCTGCATTTATGTGTATTTATGTATTTCATTGTGTTCCTACATAAATCTGGATCACGGCCTGAAAACATGGGCGAGGATCTGATGGGGAGAGCGATGGCGCCAGTAATGCAAAGGTGAGATGAGGGGTGTTGAGATGGAAGCACCATGTGACAGAGAAATGGGGCTATGACACTAGATGAGAAGTGCCATAGGAATATGGATAAGACACAGGTGGACGTGGCATGGAGCACAAGGGCACAGGTGTCAAGAGATAAGAGGGACGAAGGGAGAGGGGACATGACCCCTGGGAAAGTGGAGGACAGGTGTGCGGTGGTGAAAGGTAGGAGGGAAGCGGGAGATGTGACAAGGGAATAAGAGAGGCAGAGTGGGGGACACTTGTCACTATGAGGCGAAGGCGGTAAGAGGTTTAGGGAGACCCACACGGAGCTGCCCATATCAGACCCCCCCCCCTCATTAAAGGCATAATGGCAAGGGGGGTCTGGAATTGGACCTCAGTCGCAGATCTGGGTGCTTTAATCCCAGTCGTTCAGACCTGTGCAACACCATATCAGACCCCCCCCCCATTAAAGGAAGAACGGCAGAGGTGGTCCAAAATCGTACCTCGTCCGTAGATCTGGGCACATGGATCATGACTTCCCATATCCATGCATCTTTTAAATCATATGCGCTTGATCTCCAACTCAGGAAAAGTGGGTTTTGACCCATTTCTTGCCCTCTTTTCACCCAGAGGGGTCACTCCTTAGGGAAAACACCCCCTACATGCTTAGGTGAAAACATCAGGCTCCATGGGGGATGGCACGCCCCCTATGGGCTGCTAAGAACTCTTTTGCATGAGCTCCAGTGCCTTGTTGTTGGGATATGGAGCCCCTTAGTGAAATTGAGAACAGACAAAAAACAATATTTACAAAACGAAGAGCCACTCATGGCTCAAACAAAACACTTCTTCAGGAAATACCCATTCACTAGGCCATTAAAAACTTCTTCTCCTTCCAAATCCTGCAACCTATAGGTGTTGTTCAAGAATATTTCATAGATCTTGAAAGGCCCCATCCAGAGGGCATCAAACTTGTTGTGTTTTCCTTTATCCTGCCTGGCTGCATCCCACTTAAGCACTAGATCTTTGAGCTTGAATTTCTCTTTTCTAACCTTCTTGTCAAAGGCCTATTTGATCTTCTGTTGATGATCGTGAGCTCTGTCCATTACCTTCTCTCTGGTCTGTTGCACTTCCACCAGCTGATGAATAATTATGATCATATTGTTTGGTTCTCCTTCATGGTCTTGAAAGAATTTTTCTATAGGTAGAGCCAGCTGAGTGGGAAATACAGCTTCTATCTCATAAACAAGTTGAAAAGGGGAGGTGCCCAGGGATCTCTTTGTTGTCACTCGATCAACCCACGGAGAGAATTTTATCTTTGATTCCCATGCCTTCTTATTGTCTTCCAACAATTTTTTAAGGAGCTTGATCAGACTTTTATTGGAAGACTCTTCCAGTCCATTGTCTTGGGGATAATAGGGAGTGGAATGAATCAGTGAAATCTCAAACTACTCACAAAACTTGATCAAAGGCTCAGACTTGAAGAAAGAAGCATTATCAGTAATGATTCTACTGGGACAGCCAAACCTTTCTATAACATCTTCAAGAAAAACAATGATCACCTTGTGCGAAGCACTTCTGGTGGGGATAGATTCTATCCATTTGGTGAAATAATCTGTTGCAGTTAGGATCCACCTGTGTTGACCACTTGAAGGAGGATGAATCTCTCTAATGAAGTCCAACCCCCATTGTTGAAAGGGTGTTGAAGATATTTCAGGATTTAGCAACAAGTATTTGAGTTGTTTCTTTCATGCGAATTGTTGACATTTGATGCAGGCTCTGACTTCTTTGCAGACATCGATGAATAAGGTGGGCCAGTAGTACCCATCCCTGAGAATTTTGTAGGCTGTGGTATTCCAGAAATAGTGTCCCCCACATAGGTTGCTATGAAAATCAAACATAACCCTTTGGGTCTCCTGTGGGTTTAAACATCTCAAAAGCACTCCCAAAGGGTCCCTCCAATGCAAGACCTGGTCAATAAGGCAATATCTGACTACTTTGAGCTTTAAATATCTTGCCTTACTCTTCCCCATTCCATCAGGAGGCTTTAATTCTTGCATAAAATATATAATGTCTGCATACCAGGTGCATTATGCTAATGGTAAACTGCCCTGAGGACTTCCATCAAACAACTTCTGAGCAAATGTTGATGAAGTTAACCCCCAACAACTTACAATTGGATTCATACAGCGGCTTGGCCAAACCTTTCCCTTTAACTAACTTGGTGGGTTTTATTTCCAGATCAAACTCAAGGATCTTGGAAATCCATTTACTCCTTCTACCATCTATATCATGTTGTATAAGAATATCCTTCATAGAGGCTGAAGGAACATATGCAATTACTTTTGAGTGCAAGACATAGACTCTGAAAGATTTGAGTGCTTTCACTAGGGCATAGGATTTCTTTTCCATAATTTCATACATGATCTTGGCATCCCTCAATGCTGTACTGGAAAAGGAAATAGGTTGTTCTATCCCTGCATCATTCTTTTGTAGTAGGACAGCAACCACTGTATCAATGGAGGTGAAATAAAAGATCAGGAAGTCCTTGGAATAATCAGAACTGATAAGCACAGGTGCCTCAGAAAATGCCCTTTTGATTTGATCAAAGGCTTCCCTGAGTTTAGTATTCCACTTTACCTCATTCCCCTTTTTGAGCATGGTTGTAACATGCTTCACCAACTCAGCAAAATTTGAAACAAATCTTCTTAGAAAGTTAATCTTCCCCATGAAAGACTAGACTTCTTTCCTGGACCTTGGGAGTGATAAGGCTTGAATCGCCCCCACCCTGCTGGGATCAATCCTCACTCCCTCAGCAGATACTATATGCCCCAACAACCTTCCCTCTTTCATGGAAAACAAATATTTATTGGGGTTTAAAGAAAGACCAAAACTTCTAATCTTCAGGAAGACCTTCCTCAGATGACATGAATGTTCTTTATCAAATCTAGAAAAGATTGTTATGTTATCCAGATATATCACCACAAACTGATCCCTCTCCCCAATGAAAGCTATGTCCATGGCTCACTAAAAAGTTTCCCTTGCATTCATCAATCCAAAGGGCATTTTGGCATACATGAATTTTCCCCAAGGAGTGGTGAAAGTTGTCTTTTCTTTGTCCTTAGGGAGGATTGATATCTTATGTAGCCATAAAAGCCATCAATCATGGATATCCTGGATGAACCTGACACCTTTTGCAATATATGTTCCATCTTAGGTAGGGGGTAATTGTCCTCTTTGAGCTTCTGTTTAGATTTTTGAAATCAACACAAAGTCTGATCTCTCCACTTTTCTTCCTTACTGGGACCAAATTGGCAACCCATTCATAATATCTCAAAGGGACGATGATTTGGGCATCTAATAGCTTCTCCACTTCTCTTTCCATGACAAGCAGCAACATGGGATTAATCTGTCTCAACTTCTGCTTGAATGGCTTGGCCTCCTCTTTCAGTGGCATATTATGCTCAATGACAGTTGTGTCATAAGTCTTGAGGTCTTCATATGTCCAAGAGAACACATCAGCAAACTCCCTCAACAATCCAGCATATTCAGCCCTATGTTCTCTTGTCAAGCTTCTTGACAATTTGACAAGCTTCGGTTCCCTCTCTATGTGTTGTATCAGCACTATCTTTTGAGATTTGGCTCTTTATTTCTACATCATTGTTTTCAAATAGTATTTCCAAAGGAACTAGTCCCTTTGGGATGTGATTGCTAGGCAATTGAACAATGTGATGATCAACAATTTTGTTGAGAAAAATATCTTCCTGAGAGTCTTCTTGAGAGGCATAGTCTTGATCAATGTGCAACGCTGAAAATTCTTCAACAGTCTCCAGGAAACTTTTGATCTCAAGATCATCTTCAAACACCTTCCAATGCTTGACATTGTCAGGTATGGATGGCCTATATTTTACTTCTGTATCATATCTGAGCTTAGGTGGTAGAGGGACTATGAAATTTCTAGTTGAAGTATCCAGGGAATCAGCCACAGAGTTTTCTCCTCTTGGAATAAATGATATATTGAAGGCCAAGAAAAAACTATCAATAAGGTCCCAGGATTCATTTATGTAGCTCCTAAGATGAGGGTGTTTGGTGTGGTAAAAAAAATTGATCTGTTGGATAATCAACTAAGCATCTCCAAACACAGTGATCTCTTTAATCCCCATGTCATTTGTAGCCCTTAAGCCCAAAATAAGAGCTTCATACTCCGCAACATTATTGGTAGCTTCAAACTCTAATTTGTATGACAGTGGGATAGTTTCTTGAGCAAGGGAAACAAACACTTTAGAGGAAGCCCCATCAAAGAAGTCACTCCTAGATTGCAGAAGGAGTAAGACTGATACCCATCAGTGTTTTATGTCACAGGTTGGTTTTATAAAAGGTGACCGAATGGAAGTAAACTCATAACCATATCATTTTAACTCATAATATTGGACCAAGAAAAGCATGAGCAGGTGAGGTCTCAATCTAACTTCAGTCAGTAAGTGTAGTAAAGGGTAAGTAAGTGAACAAGAAATAAGAAAAGCTTCGAGTACAAGATCAACCTAAACCAGGGCTTCAGACACTAGGATGTGACTCGAGAAACTCACAACTATAATAGCAAGGTGATCAAACCTTCATCACAATGCTAAAATAACAGCTCGATTGGATCCTCCATGCCCGAGCTACTTGGTATAGAAAAAAGAAAGATAACATGAAAGCCCATCAAAACTAATTGTTATGCCACTGTGATCAAACCTCCATCACAGCCACAAAACTACTCCCGACTGGATCATCCATGCCTGGGTGTTCTAACACATGAGTTACAGAGAAATGAAAGAAGTTGATTATCATTAAACAAGAAGTCCCATGTACATATGCATAACCAGGGAAACTAGTGCTTCATTAAAACTTTATAATAGGGAGCTTAGCTCTACCATCGATAGATACAAAAATGGAAAAAATTCCTACATATACTCAGACTGGCTCGGACTGCCTAGAGCAGATCAAATCATGCATTCAAGGCTTTACGTCGATAAGATTCTCTATCAAGATGCACATGCAGACACTAGGCAGACTGCCCATGCAATCGTCTATCAGACATGATCTTTGTCAATATGGACTACCAGTCTTCTTTTGTGCCTGTCTCTTCTCGACCTTCTATTTATGGAAGGGGATGACGTTCACCCACCATCAACTACCTCGATAACTGCTTCTCGGGATCAGATAAGGCTTCATCAATTCTGCATTTGGAAAACATGGCAGCCTTTCCTTGGTCGCGACTACTTCGTTGGATTTCTATGAGGGGGCCCGACCTACGAACGTGGGTGAGGATCCGACGGGGAGAGTGATGGTGCTAGCAATGCGAAGGTGAGACAAGGGGTGCTGAGGTGGAAGCACCAGGTGATGGAGAAACGGGGCTATGACACCAGATGAGAAGTGCCACGAGAATATGGATAAGACACGGTGGAAGTGGCATGGAGCATGGGGGCACATGTGTCAGGAGATAAGAGGGACAAAGGGAGAGGGGACATGACCACTAGGAAAGTGGAGGACAGGTGTGCGGTGGTGAAAGGTAGGAGGGAAGTGGGAGATGTAACAGGGAAATAGGAGAGGCAAAGTGGGGGACACTTGTCACTAGGAGGCGAAGGTGGTAAGTAGTTCAGGGGGACCCACATGTGTTGGAGTTACTTCACACACACCTAGGATTTATTTTTCCTAAGGTTATTCCTTGTTTATTAGTCATAATTAGTCATTATCCAGTCTCCTATATTTTAGGGGAGAATGTTCCACCTGGAGAATATTCTCTTTCAGTTGACACTTCAGTTTGACAAGTTGAGTGAAGTTTAGATGTTGCATTGATTTTGTCACCATGCAACATTGGGATCATCACCAACTCACTGCTCTTTGTTCAATCAGTTAACTGAAGACTAGTTGACTAGTTAACTCAGCTAGGTGGCAGTTCACTCATGTAACTGCCTGAGAGACTAGACTAGGTGGCAACTTACTCTTGTAACTGTTGGTGTGTGTCTAGATAAATCTAGACCACCACTATGGCTCATTAGTTACTCATTTATCCTATATATATTGTAAATTATTCACTCTTTGAGTGTGGAATACAGTTAATGAGAATTCTTCCATTCTTTCTATCTTGCTTCTTCTTTCTCAATTTCTCTCTGCAAATGTGTGTAGTATTTTCTAGCTAGATCTATTTTGTGCATGCTCAACACATTTACATGGTATCAGAGCCGACGGACTTCTAAGCAAAAGCTACACCAAATCATTTTTTGCAAGTACAAAAGATTGAAGACAACAAAAAGATGGATTATTCGCCAGAAATACTTCTCACACCTCACAATTATTTGGACTGGAAGCCAAAAATTCCGCTTCATCTTAGATGCAGAGGCTTGTACCAAATTACTATGGCAATGGAAGTAGAGCCTGATTATGTCGATGAGAAAAATAACTTTCTCAATAGACAAGATATGGCCATAGAAAGTATCGGCATGTCTGTTTCTCCCGAACTTTTCCATCAAGTATATGAAGAATCACAAGGATTAACTCCAAATGAATTATGGACCAGATTGGAGGTTCTATTTGGGAATAAATAATATTGTGAAGATTTCATGTAGGAGGTCAAATAGATAGATCCGGAAGAGAAGCCATCAGAAGATCAAGCCTCTTATTATGAAGAGTCTTCTACAAACGTTTTTGCATAAATTAGTATTCCATTAATTGAAGATGATGTCTACTCCATTTCAGATTTGTTTTCCGAAATTCATGTGGAAGATATATGGCATGCATCTTAGGAGTCACATGCAAACACTTTTGCATGCACAATGCATGCATCTCAGGAGACAAAAAGAGAGTGGCGTAAATCAAACTCCATTCTGATATTTTTTGAGCATAATTTGCAGAAAAAATTGGATATTTGAATTCCTCTCGAGAAAATTTCCAATTTCAAAAAACAAATCATCCATAACGGACTCCGGAAAGTGAAGTTATGATCGTTTCAAAATCAACAAAATTTCAACGCTTTTCTGGAAACAGCCGTACGGTTTTCAAAATTTCATCCAAAATT
The DNA here is from genome assembly GCA_009831015.1 of Picea engelmannii. Taxonomy (NCBI): domain Eukaryota; kingdom Viridiplantae; phylum Streptophyta; class Pinopsida; order Pinales; family Pinaceae; genus Picea; species Picea engelmannii. The sequence continues at coordinate 1,508,183 of ML778966.1, forward strand.
TATTTGGATATTATTCATTACAAGAAGATAAAGTGGATATGTGTGGAAATATCAATGATTCATATACTTCATCAGATCCATGCAAACATCTACATCTTCAACAAAATCTTCAAAGAGCACAAACTTGCACAGTTGTGAGGTGTTCTTGGAGTGAAGGACATGGTTTCTTAGCAACTTCCTTTTGTTCCTTATCATTTTTTATTTTATGCATTTTAATTTGAGGGGGGGTTTTGTTCCCATGAGGTTTTCCCTCTTTCCTCGTTTAGTTCAGTGTATCTTTTGTATTTGGGTACCTAACATGGCCTCGTAGCCGGGACACGTTCTTTATTTTGACCATAGTGATGTTCAGGGGGGTGTTGGAGTTACTTCACACACATCTAGGATTTATTTTTCCTAAGGTTATTCCTTGTTTATTAGTCATAATTAGTCATTATCCAATCTCCTATATTTTAGGGGAGAAAATTCCACCTAGAGAATATTCTCTTTCAGTTGACACTTCAGTTTGACTAGTTGAGTTGAGTTTAGATGTTGCATTCATTTTGTCACCATGCAACATTGGGATCATCACCAACTCACTACTCTTTGTTTAGTCATTTAACTGAAGACTAGTTGACTAGTTAACTCAGCTAGGTGGCAGTTCACTCTCGTAATTGCCTGAGAGACTAGACTAGGTGGAAACTTACTCTTGTAACTGTTGGTGTGTGTCCAAATCAATATAGACCACCACTATGGCTCATTAGTTACTCATTTATCCTATATATATATTTTAAATTATTCACTCTTTGAGTGTGGAATACGGTTAATGAGAATTCTTCCATTCTTTCTATCTTGCTTCTACTTTCTCAATTTCTCTCTGCAAATGTGTGTAGTATTTTCTAGCTAGATATATTATGTCCAGGTTCAACACATTTACAACATGGAGCCGCCCATATCATACCCCCCCCCCCTCATTAAAGGCAGAATGGAAAGGGAGGTCCGGAATTGGACCTCGGCCGCAAATCTGGGCGCTTTAATCCCAGTCGTTCAGACCTGCGCAACACCATATTAGACCCCCCCCATTAAAGGTAGAATGGTGGAGGGGGTCCAGAATTGGACCTCATCGGTAGATATGGGCACGTGGATCATGGTTGCCCAGATCCACGCATTTTTTAAATCATATACACCCAATCGCCAACTTAGGAAAAGTGGGTTTTGACCCATTTCTTGCCCTCTTTTTGCCCAGAGGGGTCACTCCTTAGGGAGAAAACCCCCTACATGCTTAGGTGATAACACATTCCACATACCACCAAAAATGGAATGATAAGCACTATCCATCTAGGATATTTTCACCAACAACTTCACTAATCTTCATCTCATTATTCCACATATAAGCATGGGTTCTCCAACCATACTTCTAGGATAAATCAACCGTAAAGTGTCTTCCCGTGAGGACTTTCACCAAAAGGGGACCACTTTGGAGTTCATACATGTGCACACCTTATCAACCATGATAAGACAATAATGATTCATCTTTACATCAATCCAAAAATGCATCATATACCAATGAAACGACATCGATACATCTTCATCAATATACTACGATAAGACATGTATACATAAAACCTTCGACCTTTGACATCATTCAATGATCCTTTGGAATCAACCGATTCCTTGAAATCAATCAATCATCCTTTGGAATCAATCAATCACTTGAAATCAATCCTTTGACACCAATTAATTAAACCTTTGGCATCAATGACAACATGATCCAACAAAACCTTCTCAACATACCAAAAGATACTTAGACAAGATGAATGAAAATGGAGGCTAAAATCAAGAAGTATTTAATTGAAGGAAGGACACCACAACACCAAATATTTTCATCATCGGGCCGCAGCAAGGAAATGGAAAAATAGAATCACGGAGATATAGGATGAGGTAGGAACCGACATCAAGGGCCACACTCAAGTGAAAAAGGAAGCAAGGAGCACTTTGAGAAGATATACCGGGAATACGGGATTGGAGACATGGATATTCGGGAAGAATTCCTCCAAATATCCCTACCATTATTTCCTCAAAAGATAGCATCCATCTCATCAAGTTAGTAATAGAAGCATACGTTTTTGGGGTAATAAAACATATAAATCCAAATAAATCCCCATGCCTAGATGTCTTCACAACACATTTTTATCTTCTCTGTTGGCACTTGATCAAAAAATACCTCGCCTCCATGATCCAATATCTACAAAATTATGGCAGGCTGGTAGGAAGCACCAACTCCGCATTTCTGGAATTAATCCCCAAAGAATTGAATCCCTCCTCTTTCAATATATTTCGCTCCATCTCACTCTACAATGTCTCTTACAAGATCATCACTAAAATAATTTCAAATATGATTAAGCCATGGATTTCCAAGCTCATCTCTCTGAACTAGGGTGGATGTGTGGGGAACCTACATATGATTAACAATATCCTTCTAGTTCAATAAGCTATCCACTCTAGTAAAGAGAGATGGGATAAAGGAATGTGCATTAAGATAGACATGGTCAATTCCTTTGATAGAGTTCGTCATAACTTCTTGTTCGCAATTATGACTAAATTCGGGTTTGAGGAGGATTTTACATCCTGGATACATTCATGTATTGGTATCCCTTGGATCACTCCTCTTATTAATGGGTGACCCACAAAATTATTCAAAATTTCCAAGGGACTTAGACAAGGTTGTCCCCTTTCTCCATTTCTATATATCATCATGGCCGAAGCTCTTAGTAGGAAATTGGAAGTGGAAAGAGTAGCAAAAGATATACCAGGTATCAAAATCACTAGGGGAGCCAAGAGAATCAATCACTCCCAATTCGTGGATGACATTATACTCCTTGGGAGAGCCTCGATCATTATAACACACAGATTTAAGGTGATTCTTGAAAACTTCATGAAAGCTTCAGGGGGGGTAATTAATAGAAGGAAAAGTCAGATTTATGTCTAGAACATAAAATCTCGGATAGAAAGCAGGATATCAGTGGCTCACAATAATGAATATTTTGGCAGAGCATCATTAAGAGAAGCATAAAATGAAGGATGCACATGCATCCTTACGTTCTAATATAGAAGAGATGAAGAATAGACCAAGAACCCTGCTCCAAATAAGAAATCATACACCAATTACAGAGGAATCTTCTTCACCTTCCCCAAATCCAGACATTCTAGACCTCAATTCAATGCCAAATGAGAAAGAAGACGAGATAGGAAGGTTCCAACCTCCATAATAGTTTCAATAATGTTTTTTTTTTTTTGTAAATTAATAGTAGATATATTTCAGAGTATATGTTAGGAGATGGATAAAAATTCAGTAGAAGAACAAAACAAGATATGGTGTTGATCATAACTCAATAAATCAACAACATGTTTTTTCCATGGAAAGGGATGATTTTGAAATTTTGTTCTTTTACTAATCTTGCCTTTTTTGACATATTTTTTAATATTATTTCCCCACTTTCTTTTAAAAAATAAAAAATAATAGATGAAAATATATTGCATCACAAATTGTAAAAGGCGTTGTCTAATTGTTCTATGTTTTTTCCCTTTCAGCCAACATCTCGCGACATAATCTGCACGAAATCACAATTTTTTATTGTTAAATTGCATTTATAAATGCATAAATGGATTCAAATTGTTGAAAAACCCCTGGGGCACTTAGATTACATTGAATTAACCACTCAAATATGCATATACAACAATTTCTAACCAAATTTCATGCAAATATCCCCATAAAATATCCCTGGAAAAAGGAAAAAATGTAGAACGTTTAGACTACGACATTGCAAAATATTATAAGAAGTTGTTTTTATACTATTATATTAACTACGCACATTGATTTCATTGTACATGTCAATTTCTAATTCCTATGTAGATTTGATTCACTAAAATATAAAATATAGTGATATATCATGTAGGTTAATATAGATTTTAGTAAATCAGTACTCTGAATATTGCAGCTTCCAAAAAAATTAAAAATATTGTTTCATCTGTGATTACAACAACTCTCTTCCGATCTTCTAGTAGTGCAAGTAGCGTGAATTTGTTAAAAAAATGGGATTGCAAAGCAATAAAAAAAACAAATGTAGAAATAAAACATAAAAGATACATAATACAATAGAGACACAGATATACATGGTTCACCCAGTGTGGGCTACATCCACCATATAAATTGTCATGTCCTTCCTTTATTATTATCCAACAAATGAAGGGATACAACCTACAACATACTCATTGTAACTCCCTATTCTTTCTCTCATAGTCTCCTCTCTCATAATACAATATTCACTCACCCTCACACAACCACAATACAATTCCTCATAAAAGAGGGTTTCCTTCTAGGGAAAAAACCCTAAAATGAATTATACCATAAGATTTGTGACATTATAATGAACGGTCCATATTGACTGCAAAATTACAAAATTTTACAAGGAAAATTTCCTAAAACATTCAATTCGTAGGGGCTCCAAAATTTCTCTTCACCCCCCTTGGACCCCTCTAACGAGAGATGTGGGGAGGAAAGGCCCCCCACACCTCCTTTCAGGTAATGGGGTCCAAATGTGGCTGAAAAACTACCTCTGAATCAAGAAGGTAATCAAGCTCCACAACCAACAATCTCCCACTTGGAGACTAATCACAACGACTCCACTGTTGTTGTACCTATTGAACTATGATCCACCTTGGACCTGGAAAATTTCTCATCTTCACCTTCATGCTTGAAGGCCAACTGAAACTGAGCAAGAACTCAGTTTCTTCCTGGTTACTACCTTTGTTAGCATGTTTGCAGGGTTTTAGCTAGTATGTATCTTTTCCAACTTCAATTGTCCATCTTCCAAAATGAATCGTATGAAATGGTACTTGAGTTGTATATTCTTAGTCTTAGAATGGAAGGTTGAGTTATTTGCAAGATGAATGACACTCTGTATTTCATAGTACAACATTATATTTTCCTGCTTGTTTCTTGATTCCTACATAAACCTCTGTAACCAATTCATCTCTTTACTAGCCTCTATAGCAACAACATTGTTGGCATCAGAAGTCACTCCTGGATTGCAACAGAAGTAAGCCTGAGGCCCATCAGTTTATGTCAATATTTGTTGATAGAGGGCGATGAATGGAAGTAAACTCGGAACAATATCGTTCTAACTTAGACACTAGGCCAGACATGCACAAGCAGATGAGGTCTTGGTTCAACTTCAAACAGTAAGTTGTAATAAGAGTGAGTAGGAGGAAGACTTATGTGAGGAAATGTGAAGGGTTGTTGTAGGCATCGACCTTCCAATAGCGTGTAGAAGAAAACTTTGAACACAAGAACTTCTTATATTTAAAAGCAGAAACACTAAAAGAACATAACAGCGTTATAATAAATCCTTTACAATAACACAGTCACGACAATTCATGTGAATCAATCAATCATGAACCCTTTCAGTATGAGATCGAAACAAGATGAAAAAGAGAGTTTCCTTACATTAAACAAGGAAATTTCATATATAGATACATAGCCAAGAAAACCAGTGCTTCATTAAAACATTACAGTCAGGAGCTCTGCTCTACCATCCATGCTTACAAAATATCAAAACCGAGTCTATATACTCAGAGTAATTAACCTCCTTGGCACTAGGAGGGTAGCTGAGCTACCTCATTTAAGGCTTTACATGCGCATGATCTTCCTTCAAACTGTACATGCAGCTTCTTGTCTGACACTACTTCAGATGACATGGCTTCTACAGGGAAACTATCCATCATAGTACCACAAGCTGACTGCTTCTGACCCTTCCCACACCTTCCATTTATGCGTTGAGCTGAGGTCTCAACCACCTGCTCAATATTCATTAACTGCTTCTTCCATGGAGGGTGGCCGAGACTAAATACGTAGAGAGTGACCATGTTTCAGCTTCCCAAAGCTTGGAGGCCAGCCTTCATTCCATGGAGGGTTTCATTCTCAACGTAACCACAGGGCCATGCAACTATCTTCAAGGATGCTTTGACATTTTCCTTTCGGGGATTTCCTCATGATGTGTCTAGGATCCCCGATACCCTGTGTTGTGAAATTGCCTTATCCAAACCAACAACTTGATCTTCCCTTAACATCGATGGCCAGGATTTCTTCCTTATCCAGCTCTTAGCCGTCTGTGGTCTGAACAGGTGCCTATATTTTCCCTTTGTCCCTACTTTCTATATGATAGTGGGTTGTGACCTTGTGCTAAAACCAAAGGTACTCCACGGATTTCGGGTATCGTCGATGGGAAGGAGTGAAATCCCCACTCTTTCAAAGTCTCGATAACCGAAATGTCGAAATGGCTCCTAGGGGCTTTTACATTTCACGTTTCGGGGTTTTGAAATGAAGTGGAAAAGCGACCCCTTGTCTTTCAAAGTCCTAGTAGCCAGAATGTCGAAACGGCTCCTGAGGGATTTTGCATTTCGCATTTTGGGGTTTTGAAATGCAGTGGAGAAGTGACCCCTTGTCTTTCAAAGTCCCAGTAGCTGGAATGACGAAACGGCTCCTGGGGGCTTTTACATTTCATGTTTCGGGGTTTCAAAATGTAGTGGAGAAGCGACCCCTTGTCTTTCAAAGTCTCGATAGCCAAAATGTCAAAACGGCTCCTGGGGGATTTTACATTTCACGTTTCGGGGTTTCAAAATGCAGTGGAGAAGTGACCCCTTGTCTTTAATAGTCTCGGTAGCCGAAATGCCGAAACGACTAATCATTTCGTGACTTTGGCCATAAGAGATGAGCCCATGCGCTAAACCTCGTGCAACTCTATGGCTCAAGCTTACCCGATGACCGTCGATTTGCTCCATCTATGGACCCTCGTCGTTGAAAACAAAATGCCCACTCGCTTGATTTTAAGCCCGAAATGGACTTCTTCTGTGTGCTGCGCTTGGCGCTCATGACTGCGGCCTTTGAATAAAATGCATTTGATGGTTTTTTCAACCCCATTTCTATTCATTTACACCAAGGGCCTGAAATCGAAGAGAAACACCCCCTTGCAAGAATTGGCGCTAACATTAGGCTCCATGGGGGATAGAGTCGTCCCTGCGATGCTCTAATAACTCCTTCTACGGTTCCAGTTGCCTTCCATTGGGCTATGGAGTCATTTATTAATCCAAAAATAAACAGAAAAACAATATTTACAAAAACAGAGGAGTTGTCTAAGGCTCAAACAAAACATTTCTTCAGGAAATGCCCATTTACTGGTCCGTTAAAAACCTCTTCACCCTCCAAATCCTGCAACATGTACATGTTATTTAAGAATACTTCATAGATTTTGAAGGGCCCGGTCCAGAGGGCATCAAACTTGTTGTGTTTTCCCCTATCTTGTCTGGGTACATCCCACTTAAACACCAAATCTCCCAGCTCGAATTCCTCCTTTCTGACCTTCCTGTCAAAGCCTGCTTGATCTTATACTGATGAATATGAGCTATGTCCATTACCTGCTCCCTGACCTGTTGCACTTCCACCAATTGATGAATTCTTCTGACCATATGGTCTGGCTCCCCTTCATGATCTTGAAATAATTTTGCTACAGGTAAATCGAGCTAAGTGGGAAACACAGCCTTCATCCCATACACAAGTTGAAAAGGTGAGGTGCCCAGGGGCCTCTTTGTTGTCACTATATCGGCCCATAGAGAAAAATTGAGCTTTGAATCCCAGACCCTCTTATTGTAATCCAATAATCTTTTAATGAGTTTGATTATAATTTTATTGGAAGAGTATGCCAGTCCATTTCCTTGAGGATAATAGGGAGTGGAGTGAATTAGTGAAATCTTGAACTACTCACAGAACTTAACCAGAGGCTCAGACTTCAAAGAAGCAGCATTATCAGTGACAATTTTGCTGGGACAGCTAAATCTGGCTATGATATCCTCCAGGAAGCTTATAATTACCTTGTGTGAAGCACTCCTTGTGGGGGCAGCTTCTATCCACTTGGTGAAATAGTCTCTTGCAGTTAAGATCCACCTATGTTGGCCACTTGAAGGAGGATGAATTTCTCTAATGAAGTCCAACCCCCACTGTTGAAAGGGTGTTGAAGCTACTATAGGCTTTAGCGGCAGATATTTGAGTTGTTTCTTTCCTGAGAACCTTTGGCATTTGATGCAAGCTCTGACTTCTCTGTAGACATCAGTGAATAAGGTGGGCTAGTAGTACCCAACCCTAAGAATTTTGTGGGCTGTGGTCTTCCAGAAATGATGCCCTCCACAAAGGCTTCTATGGAAATCAAACATAACTTCCTGGGCTTCCTGTGGGTTCAAACACCTTAGAAACACCCCTAGAGGATCTCTCCAGTGCAAGACTTGGTCAATAAGGCAATATCTGACCGCCTTGAGCTTTAAAGATCTTGCCTTTATTTTTCCCATTCCATCAGGAGGCTTCAACTCTTGCAGAAAGTAAAAAATGTCTCTGTACTAGGTGCATTCTGCTAGTGATAAGCCACCCCAAGAGCTTTTGTTGGATGACTCAACTTGTTGATTTCCTGAGCAAGCATTGATGAAGCTAACCCCCAAGGCCTTGCAATTGGATTCAGCCAGCAACTTGGCTAAACCCTTCCCTTTAACCAATTTGGTGGGCTTTATCTCCAGTTCAAACTCAAGGATCCTGGCAATCCATTTACCTCTTCTCCCATCTATGTCGGGTTGTATAAAGATGTCTTTCACAGAGGCTGAAGGAACATATGTAGTCACTCTTGAGTGAAAAACATAGACTCTGAAAGATTTGAGAGCTTTCACCAAGGCATAGGCCTGCTTCTCCATGATCTCATACCTGATTTCTACATCTCTTAATGCCTTACTAAAGAAGGAAATGGGTTGCTCTCTCCCTTCCTCATTTTTCTGCAATAAGACTGCTGCTACTATATCAAAAGAAGCAAAAGAAAAAATTAGGAAATCCTTGGAATAATCAGGACTACTACCTCCTCAATTCCCACTACTACCTCCTCAACTCCTATTTCTTTTGCATCCCTTAAACCCAGAACAAGAGCTTCATATTCTGCCACATTATTGGTAGCTTCAAATTCTAGCTTGTATGACAGGGATATGGTTTCCTGACAAGGCGACACAAAAACCACTCCAGCGCTAGCACCTTCACTAGAAGAAGCTCCATCAAAGAACATCTTCCAAACAGATGTGGTTGGAGGAGGTATCTCATGATTAAATATGGGTTGCTTTCTTATTTGAAAAGGGGCTTCGGGAGTATCAATGAGTTGCAATAAACTAAACCCCAAATCAGTGTCAAGCGCAAAGATATGATGATTGGTGGGGTTTGCTTCATCACTAACAATGTAGGCCAGCTGAGCTTCTCTGTACAACCTCTTGTGTTCCCCTACAAAGACTGGAATGGTGGAATATGTGAGATCCATCTGTAATGTCCCTCCAAGTTTTTTAATCCAAGATCTTGACAACAACATGTCGAACTTGGGGGGAACATCAGCTCTTTATTTCGGTTGCCAATGACCACACTCTTCATTGGCAACCGAAATAAAGAGACCACCAAGTCTTTGATGACTTCAAGGCATTGCACCCTCCTTGAATCAAAAGAGTATAAATCGTGATAAGCCTTTGTCACTTCCAGTCCCAATTATTCCATGACTATTTTGGGCATAAGGTTGTGGGAAGCTCTTGAATCCATGAGGCAATTATGCAGCACCTTATCATGTATGTTCAGGGATGTGTAGAAGGGAGGGGATGAATCATCTTTATCTTCTACCATGGGACCTAGGACAACTTTTGGATTTTCATCTTGAAGGTTTACTGAGTCTGTGGAGGGCTAGGGGGACTCAGATTGTAGCAGTTTGGAGAGGGACCTTTTGAAATCTTCATTTTTAACTAGTTATGAGAGGGGTATGGGAATTCTAATATTTTGAATTTCATGCTCAAAACTAAAGGAGGAAAGAGGCTTAGGAGCATCCCTTACCTCAAAGACAATTTCTTTGGTTGTTGGCAAAGTATTCTGAGTTTTCTTTTTTTTACTAGTGATTGTTGCAAGTTTAGCAGGTTTTTCCGTTATGAGGGGTTAATCATGGCTATAAAAATTCCCTTCTTTCTTCTTTGACCTGAGATGATATCTATTAGGAGTGTTGTTGGCCTTTTCCCCTTTACTCCACTCATTGATTTGAATGTTCATAAAGGATCCTTCATATCCAGATTGAGTCAAATGGGGAAAAGGGGAAGTGTCTTCAATACAGTGAATTTCGGGGTCGAGCTCATCTATCTCTTCTCCTTCCTCATGAGCAACTAGGCTATTTTGGAGAGGGGTTTTAATCCTATGATAATCTCTGTATTTTCTCCTTTGTTCCCTTGGCAAATCCCGTGGCACATTGTTGCTAGGCCTCCTGAAGCCTCTATTATCAGTATTTTGGGGATTTATGTACATGGGCTTCCCTTCTAACTCCCACCTTTCCATTCTAGCCGAAAGAGACTTTAGAACTTTAGTTACCTCATCCCTCTGAAGGAGAAGGGGAGAGAAATTGGATGGGGAGGCTTCAGGTCTCTTCCTGGATATGTCTCTATCAGCCTTATTCCTGAATCAGTCAATAGCCAATATGTTAGATTCTACTTCCACGGTTGCATCCTGCATGTGAGCCAAAGTAGTTGCTCTCCTTTCCCTCAGCAGGAGGCAAAAATCGAGATCAAAAGCGCTAGCATAAGTGATTTTAGCAAAGGCTTCTGAGGGATTTATTTCAGCGGGGATCTTATTGTACATTTTATTGAATCTCTTGGAGAAATCAGAGATAGACTCTCCTTCCCTTCTCTTCAAAGACCCAAACTTTGTCATGTAATACATGAAGTCTTTTTTGTCTCCCCACTGTCTCAAAAAGGCATTATCCAAAGCCTCAATCCCATCGATAGATCCCGGAGGTAGGGCCCTAAACCACTTTCTAGCCTCTCCTTCAAGGCTATGGACGAAAATACTCATCCATACGTCTGCATGCATGATAACATGATCATCTGAAAAACTATAAGAGGCTTCAAGGTGTTCTTATGCAGTTATGTCCCCTTTTCCTGTAAACTTGGGCAGTTGCTTAAGGTAGCCATATGTTGGAAGGGCATTGAGAAGCTGAGGTAACAAAAGGGGGGCATACCTAGTAGCTATTATAGCCTCCATTCTGGTCATGGGGGTATTTGCTCCTACCATAGGAATATTAGGTGGAGGAGAACTCGAAGGAGAAGAAGCTCGAATAGGGGATACTGGAAATGAGATTCCAGGTGGAAGGGGGAATAATGGGGGATTCAGAGAGAAGGCTAAGGGGCTTGAGTTAGCAGATGCTTCTCTCTGTGCAGTAGCAGCAACAGTAATAAGAGGAGGAGTGGTAAATCTAGGGGTGGGGAAATCTTATGTGGTCCAGGGTCTATGCCAAGGTACAGCTTCAGGGGAGAGGGGAGTGACAAGGATTTCTCCCTCCAATCCTAGACCAGGAGGGGAAAACTCAGTAGGAACACTTCTGAAATTCAGGAAACGGGAAACTTTAGAAAAAGTTCTGCTAGGAAGTTGAGAAGAAGAAAATGGAATTTCTAAAGAAGGAGATGGAAAATTACCTGGTTCAGTGATGGAAGTTTCTCCTTCAGAGGCCTTTCCTTTTCTAATAATCACCTCCAGATCAGCTTCAGGCGTAGCTAGAGGCAACTATGGATGGGACCACATGTGTCTACCTTTGGAAGCCACAACTAAAAAAACAGGTTCACCACAATGGAGTCATCGCAATGGAGTTTCCAGGTGCACAGTAGCAATCTCATAGGGATCTGATGCCTGATGCACCTTCAGAATCAGAGGCTCGATGTCGTTTGATCCCAGGGAAAATTTTCAACTTTGTCCCCGACAACGACGCCAGAAATGTTGGCATCAGAAGTCACTCCTGTATTGCAGCAGGAGTAAGCCCGAGGCCCACAAGTTTATGTCACTATTTTTTGATAGAGGATGATGAATGGAAGTAAACTCAGAACAATATCGTTCTAACTCAGAAACTAGGCCAGGCATGCATAAGTAGATGAGGTCTTGGTTCAACTTCAGACAGTAAGTTGGAATAAGGGTGAGTAGGAGGAAGACTTATGTGAGGAAATGTGAAGGGTTGTTGTAGGCATCGAGCTTCCAACAGCCTGTAGAAGAAAAATTTGAACACAAGAACTTATTATATTCAAAAGAGGAAACACTAAAATAACATAACAACGTTATAATAAATCCTTTATCATAACACAGTCATGACGATTCATGTGAATCAATCAATCATGAACCCTTTCAGTATGAGATCGAAACAAGATGAAAAATAGACCTACCTTACATTAAACAAAGAAAATTTCATATACAGATACATAGCCAGGAAAACCAGTGCTTCATTAAAACATTACAGTTGGGAGCTCTTCTCTACCATCCATTCTTACAAAATATCAAAACCGAGTCTATATACTCAGAGTAATTTACCTCCTTGGCCCCAGGAGGGTAGCTAAGCTACCTCATTTAAGGCTTTACATGCGCATGATCTTCCTTCAGACTGTACATGCAGCTTCTTGTCTGACACTGCTTCAGACGACATGGCTTCGGTAGGGAAACTATCCATCGGAGTACCACAAGCTAACTGCTTCTGACCCTTCCCATGCCTTCCATTTATGGGTTGAGCTGAGGTCTCAACCACCTGCTCAATATTCATTAACTGCTTCTTCCATGGAGGGTGGTTGAGACTGAATACGTAGAGAGTGACCACATGTCGGCTTCCCAAAGCTTGGAGGCCAGCCTTCATTCCATGGAGGGTTTCATTCTCAATGTAACCACAGGGCCATGCAACTGTCTTCAAGGACGCTTCGACATTTTCCTTTTGGGGATTTCCTCATGTTGTGTCTAGAATCCCCAATACCATGTGTTGCGAAATTTCCCTATCCAAACCAATGACTTGATCTTCCCTTAACATCGACAGCCAGGATTTCTTCCTTATCCGACTCTTAGCTGTCTATGGTCTAAACAGGTGCCTATATTTTCCCTTTGGCCCTAATTTCTATATGATAGTGGGTTGTGACCTTGCACTAAAACCAAAGGTACTCCACAGATTTCGGGTATCGGCGATGGGAGGGAGTGAACTCCTCACTCTTTCAAAGTCGCGGTAACCGAAATGTGGAAACGGTACATGGGGGCTTTTACATTTCACGTTTTAGGGTTTCGAAATGTAATGGAGAAGCGACCCCTTGTCTTTCAAAGTCCCGGTAGCCAGAATGTCTAAACGGCTCCTGGGGGCTTTTAAATTTTGTGTTTGGGGGTTTCGAAATGCAGTGGAGAAGCGACCCCTTGTCTTTCAAAGTCCCGGTAGTCGGAATGTCGAAACGACTCCTGGGGGATTTTAGATTTTGAGTTTCGGGGTTTCAAAATGCAATGGAGAAGTGACCCCTTGTCTTTCAAAGTCCCAGAAGTCGAAATGTCGAAACGGCTCCTGGGGGATTTTACATTTCACGTTTCGAGGTTTCGAAATGCAGTGGAGAAGTGACCCCTTGTCTTTCAAAGTCCCGGTAGCCGAAATGCCAAAACGACTAATCATTTTGTGACTTTGTCCATAAGAGATGAGCCCATGCGCTAAACCTCATGCAACTCCGCAGCTCAAGCTTACCCGATGACCATCGATCTACTCCATCTATGGACCCTCGTCGTTGAAAACAAAATGCCCGCTCGCTTGATTTTAAGCCCGAAATGGACTTCTTTTGTGTGTTGCGCTTGGTGCTCATGACTGCGGCCTTTGAATAAAATGAATTTGATGGTTTTTTCAACCCCATTTCTACGCATTTACACCAAGGGCTTGAAATCAGAGAGAAACACCACCTTGCAAGAATTGGCGCTAACAAACATACTCTGCTTTTGTTTTTGAAAGTACAACAACCTTTTGCAGTTTCGAAATCCAACTTATTTTTGTTCCACCTACAGTAAAAACATACCATGTGATGCTTATCTTACTATCTTTATCACCTGTCATATATGAATCAATATATCCATGTAAAACAAGGTTTCAACTTCCAAAACATAATGCATGAGTAGAAGTACCTCTCAAATACCTGAGAATCCATTTTATCGCCCCCCAATGTTCTTTACCTGGATTGTTCATATACATGCTCACAACTCCCACTTCATGTGCAATATTTTTTCTTATGCACAGGTCATAGCATCCATCAAACTACCAACAATCGATGAATAAGCTACCATGGACATGTATTCTATCTACTCCTCTCTCTCGGGACACATTTCCTTGGTTAATTTGAAATGGTTGGCCAAAGGTGTACTAATTGGTTTTTCATTCTACATTCTAAACCTCCCCAACACCTTCTGTATGTACTCACCTTGAGACAATATCAATTTGTGATTTTTCCTGTCTCTTGTTTTTCTCATACCATGGAATTTCTATGCAACACCCAAATCTTTCATTGCAAATGAATTAGCTAATTTATTTTTTAGCAAATTTATATCATGCTTGTTATACCCTGCAACAATCATGTCATCTACATACAATATAAAGATGATATAGTTTCCATTTTCTAGCCTTTTAAAATAAACACAGTGATTACAATGACATCTACTATAACCCTATTTTGTCATAGACCTATCAAACTTTAAATACCACTGTCTTGGAGCGTGTTTTAGGCCATCTTCAACTTTCATACCAAATTTTCATTTCTTTTGACCTCATGCCCATATGGCCGTTGCATATAAATATCTTCCTCCAAATCCCCATTGAGAAAAAAAAAAATTACATCTAACTATTCAAGATGAAAATCTTGATTTACTACCACAAGACTTAAAATAGTCCTAATTGAAGTCATTTTAACAACATGATAAAATATTTCATTTAAATATATACTTTTCTTTTGTGCAAACCCCTTTAAAACAAGTCTATCCTTGTACCACATTGTGCCTCCATCTTTGTTTCAGGATAAATTCGTGAGTGCGGACACAGACCAATCTCCCTAGATCCACCTGGATCTAGAACAAAGCAAGACAGAATACTACTCTTTCCCTAGATCTAGACTATTGAATGAACTAAGAGAAATGGATAGTGGACATACCTTATGAACGCTCTCCTTGAATCTATGTTGTTCCTCGCTCCTCTTCGATGCTCTTACGTCGTCCAATCACAACAGTACAAACCAATCGAACTACAAGCAAATTAATATATTCAATACCTAGTCTATACATGTGATCAAGGAATCATGTAATAAGATGACATCATCATTATGGGAAAGGGACATATTCATGTATTGAGTTAACTGAAAGAGAAATATACAACATGAGCCTTGATGTTGTAGATCTCCTTTCAATGGCTTCTAGTTCTGACACACACACTTGCTCATGCATGAAGAAAATCAACTACTTATGATGACCTTGTTGTTGTCTCTATCTCCTGCAGCATCAATTCTCCATACAATCATGTACCAATTCTCCAATAGATCTCTCAGGCTTCCCAACTTCTTGTTAACCCTTTCCATGAGTATTCTCATCAATTTATAAGAGAGAATAGAATAGTTTCTAGGATAAGAATGATCCCAATAAATCTGGAATGTCAACTTCTGAACAACCATTCGAATACCAACTCACCCTTCTAGAAGATTCCCTTCTAGAAGGCTCGAGAATCTTATCTTTTTCCTTTGTAAAAAGATGTTCGCACCCTGTCAATGTTTACAGTGCGAAAAGTTCGCACCCTAGTTGAATGCAGCATGCGGGAATGTATCATTCTCGCAGGAGAGTATATATGCAGCCTGCGAACTATCTTCAAAACATGATTTATGGAAATAGATAAGGGCAACCCTTTTCAGGAAGGAGTTCTTTAATGAGGAGTTTGATTTGCTATTATCATAACATCACCATGACATCATCACAATGACCAAAATTGTGGATAACAGAATGCCCCCCAAAGTCTGAGAGTGGAACTAGTGACAGTTGATAGATTTTGTAAGTTGCATGTGTGTGTCAAGAACCAAAAGCACATCTAATCAGAGACCTAAAAACACCCAAGCATCAACAGAATATCATATATACCAATTCCTGAGGTAGGCATTCCCATACTCATATCATAAACTGATGATATCAAAAACAAAGGTCATGGCCACCAATCATACACTGTGGATCCATGCAAATCATAATGCAGCACAGCCACCTGAATACACTGTGGATCTGTGCAATAAATCGAGATGACATAGCCACGAAACATACACAGTGGATCTATGTGTCACAAAAATATACATACTCCATTGCAACCTGGACTATGAAGGCAACATCCAGGGTCTTCAATCTCATCGCCTAAAAGTACGAATCTGACCATGTGATTATATGTGTCGAAGTCGAACATGGTAGAAACCACTTGATTACCGGTCATTGAAGTATACCGTTAACAAGTGCGAGGGAAATCACCATTAATGTCAATGACTCCCAAGGTACTATAGTACAATCCATTGACTGTGAATAAATGAGTTGATGTCGAACACCTGACGGGATCTTTCGATCAGAAGTCAATTATGTAAACCCACTGTCGAAAGCGAGAAACTTGCCATTGAGGCATGCAAGCTTCAAGGTACTAAATGATTTCAAAGTTTTGACTCCGGATAATGTGTTGAAGTCGACGGAACAAAACTCGTCACAGGAGGGCCTTAATGTATCCCCCATCAGTGACACGAAATGAGTAACAGAGTTTGATGTTGAAATAGAGCACGTAGCAATTGGACTTTGGACACAGGGAAGGCTGACACAAAGTGAAAGGAGAACTGCAGATGGCCGACTCAATAGAGGTTTCAAATGGACAGCTCTTGAACATATGGACGACACGACAAATGATTTGGCAGCATTGACTCAAAAAATGACACATGGAAAGACCTTGTAATCAAATCGAATGAGAGATAAATGGATTTCCCAAACCAACTTCGAATAATGAATAGGGGGTGTCATGTTCAAGAGAGACACTTACTGCCAATTAACTCAAAAACGAAACATATCCCTTTCCCAAATTTTTCCCCCACCATTTCTGGCAAGTACCTCTTTATTTTTACGCAAGCTTGAAGAGGATCACATATGCTTGTTGATATAAGCTCATCCTTCGGACGAGTCCCTCGGAGTATTTTTAATGAACCCTAAGAAGGACTGGTTCAGTCCCATCATGGATCTGTCAATGTTTGTTTAACGAGTCCAGAGATAGAAAACTCGAAGGTTTTTCAAGATTATAGAGTTTGGAAAAACACTTAAAAGAGAACTCTCTCAATTCCTTTTTCGTACAATAGTCCAACGAGACCGAAAAAGGGTTAAACTATCGCTCGGAGGACGCATAAGTTCAAATACTTTAACGAGTGTGAAAATAGCAAGGTCGCTCGGCAATCTTTTCATGTTTAGGGAGTCGTGAAAAGGGCTTAAAGTCAACTCCAGGGGGGGTTCCTTTTTCGTGTAACCACATCGAGCCCAGAAAAGAGATAAAACAATGCTCGATCACGTTCTAAGTTTTTCACAAGTGCTAGAACGGATAAAAGGCACTTGAGGTTTTTTAGATCAAAACCATTGAAAACCAAATAAAAACACCATACTTCAAAAGTTTTTGGGTCCATAACCGTCTCGTTAGGTGCCTGCAAGTCATTTTACTCACTTTTGCATTAGTAATTAGGGTAAAACAGCGAATAAATATGAAAAAATCCACTTTCACTATGGTAAAAAGTGAATAAAACAATTTTACAACTCATTTTTACCATATGTTTTTATCCATTCACCATTTTAGTGCAAAACTTTCCATATTACCTCCAATCTTTACCGTCAATTTTCGGGAGTTTCAGGGCGTCATTTCACGAACCGTTTGGATCAAACTGGTAAGTGCTCAATTCCTTAGCCTTTCATGGTTTTATTTTATGATTTCATTGGTTAAAATTGAAGTTTTTGGTCGAGTTTTGAAACCCTATGCGCGTGAAAGGATTCTCGCAGGCTACCCATATGGGGCTTGTGAGAAGTCCTTATTCCCGCAGGCGGGCTTAAGGTAGGGTGCGGGAAATCCGCACTGTGCATTATACCCCACCTGCGAACAGCGCAGAGTCAAATTTTTGTGTAATATATTAGCCAATAAAACCAACTTTCTCCCATGTTTAGATCACTAACTATCTTCATATGATTGCCATGCAGGTTAATAGTCACACAATGGTGCTCGAATGGAGGGAACGTGAACACGAAGATGATAATGTCGCCGCCGAAAATCACCCTCCAACCATTGCCACTTTAAGAGATTGCGGTCTCTTAAAGTACTTCCGGATACCGGGCATGAGAGCCCAAGTCCGTTTGTTGGAGCATTTAGTCTGGATGTGGGATCCAGATCAGCAGCTTTTTAACGTCGGTGCCCATACATTGACAATTGATATTGAGGATATCTATTTCCTGACTGGGTTGTCATGACGAGGTTCTTATGTCAGTTTGACCGGCAGTCGCAGAGGCGGTATGAAAATAAGTGAGTATTGTCACGAGTATTGCGTACCAGAGGCAAAAAGACAAAAGGGAAAGGTGGTTATTTCGGGAGTGACTGATATCACTCTTCGTACCATTCTCTTTACTATAGCTTGAATGGCAGGCAGTGTTGCCCCGCACATGACTCTACAGAGCTACTTTCAGTATGCCCTCGAGTGTCTTGAGCCCCGGGTTTTCAACTGGATTGATGCAGTGCTACGTAATCTCAAGAAACAACTGACAAAAAGCAGGCGTGGAGATCTCAAGCAATTTGGTTATGGATCATTTTTAGTATCCTTCTTTTGTGAGAGGGTCCCAGTGTACAGACTTTAGGCAGATTGGCATTTCCCGGGTCCCAGAGATCCACAGATGCTACGATGGTGCCATCTCATGGCTAGGCATGTGGAAGGACCTATCGTCAGATATGACGATCATTTTTTCGACTGGCTCCAAGGCCAGGTTGTGATGATAGAGGATTATGCATATGCTGGCTTGGACTTTCGAGGTGATCCTGACCTTGCCCTCCATGAAGATGCACAGTGGGGAAATATTGGTAAGAAGTACACTAACTTTTTAACTTTTTAGATGTTTTTGTATTTTCATCATATTAAATGTTTTTGGTTTTGTAATTTTAGCCGAAGACTAACACCAAATTGTATTGATAACACAGATGTTGGGGCATACAGACCAGCTGGTAGTTCTCCTGTTCAGCGGCGAGGAGAAGCAGTAGTTCCAGTCCCCCAGTATGTCGAGGACTACCTTACAGTGGAGCAGAACTTAGAGGGATTGATGCATGATGTTCCAGATATGCCTCTAGAGGAGATCCCACGACGTGATCAGCGTCATACCGTGGGAGTCTCTGCCTCTATAGGTCGTTTGCTCTGCAGAGTAGCCAGGACTTTAGCATGCTATCGTGAACATCATTGATGTCATGATATCGTTATGTAGAAGCCATGAGCTTCCATTTTTTATATTTTGGTCTTCGGACTCATTTTGTAAACACAGACTTTGATCGTTATATATATATACATGGTTCCTACCGACTTACTTTACATTTGTGTACATTTTAATGTGTTTAATTTATAAGTGATTTAAATGTCTGTCCAATACATAATTAGCTAACGCATCTATCAATGTATTAATACTTCTCGGAATGTGTTGATATTCTATATGATCAAAATGTCTTTCCAAGAGGCAAATCCGCAAATATACTCTTAATAATGTAGGACTTCGAATAGAATAGACATTACTTAGCTGTAGCACTACTAGCTGCGAGTCAAGTCGCACAACCAAACGACAAATTCCAAGAGAGATAGCATCAACCAATAACTCAATCACGGCGCTATACTCTGCGATGTTGTTGGTTGCCCGCCCAAGACATACACCTCGTAAAGATATAAGCTCGTTTGTTGGGGCATAGATAGCCCAGGCAGCGGACGCTAGGTTCCGAGTACTACGGCTAGCACCGTCGGCGAAGCCAATATAAGGTAGCGAATACTCCGACATATGGCAATCAAACACAATGTAATCGTAAGGGTAAAGACCAAATAACGTCAAACTCAAAGCTAAAAGTAATCACACACACTCAGTATGATACATAAAAATACAAGTACTTCATGCACAAATGACTCATGCATAGTATTTCTTTAAGTACAACCCATTTCTGGGTTCACTAAAAGGTACCCCATCATAATCCACTAGCTCATATGCCCCCTTTGCCAAAACTTTGCCAACAATGTAAGGCCCACGCCACATTGGTTTGAATTTCCTAGCTCCTAAAACATCTTTATCTTGTTCATATAGAAGAACAAGATCTCCTTCAAAGAAGACACGATGTTTGACATGCTTGTCATACTGTGCCTTAACACGTTTCTTTTGGGCTTCTAAAACAAGAGTAGCGTCATAGCGAGTCTCGTCTAGTCGCATTAGATACAACAGACGTTCCTCTTCGACAGAAGTATTTGGTAAAAGTTCTACAGCTAGTTTCAAAGACGGAATCTCACATTATATTGGCAGAATGGCTTCCATGCCATAAACTAATCGAAAAGGCGTGAATCCTGTGACAGACTTAACAGACATCTGATATGCCCACAATACCGAAAATAACATTGTGTGCCAGCTGGTTTTATGGATTCCTATCATCCGTCGAATCATAGTGATGAGAACCTTATTGATGGCTTCGACCTGACCATTAGCCTGTGGATAATAGGGCATTGAGCTATCATGACGAAGGCCCAACTTCTCCGTCAGTTCAGACATAATATTATTTCTAAAATGACTACCGTGATCGGTAACGATAGCCTGAGGAACACCAAAATGAGTAATGACATGGTTGAAAAGAAAAAGTGATGCAGTCTTCCCAGTATTATCGAATGTCGGCATTGCCTTGGCCCACTTAGTAAAATAATCAACAACTACGATAATGTAACCATGCCCCCCAGCCGAGTGAGGGTGACATGTCATAAAATCAATGCCCCATTTAGCGAACGGACCTACGGAGACTACAGGATGAAGTGGAGCAGGATGCGACCGAATCTTCTGATTATAGGTCTGGTAGGCATGACACTTTTGAACAGCAATAATGTAGTCATGGAACAAGGAAGGCCAAAAAAAACCTGCGCGTAATATTTTTTGAGTAGTAGCATACCCAGACATATGACCACCACATGCTCCAGAGTGGCAGTCATTCAAAGCTCTCTCAGCTTCGTCAAAAGTCAAACACCGCCGAAAGACAGAGTCAATGCCTCAATGGTAAAGAGTATCGCCGAGGATAATATAATGACATGCTTGATAACGAACACAACAGCATTCGGCACTGGACAACGCAGGCCAGAAATTTTGAGTTTGGAGATAGATAATGATATCTCTGTACCAAATATCGTCTATATTGATAAGGAAAAGTGATTCGTCAGGTAACGAATCAACTGCTACTTTTTCTGTTGCAGTGTGGGGAAAGTCACAAATCAACTCAGCGAAAACTAGGGACTTCTTCGACGTGGCACAATCAAATTCCAAATCGAACTCCTGGAGAATAACAATCCATTTGGAGTACTTGCCCCCTAGCAATTGACGTGTCAATATGTGTTGCATGGGGTTACAGTGTGAAATCACAGTAGTATTCCTAGAGAGGATATAGTGACGAAATCGTTGGACTGCTTGAACAGCAGCCAAGCCCAGTTTCTCAAAATGTTGGTACTTGACTTCTGTGGATGATAAATTTCGACTCAAGTAATAAATAACATGTTCATCGTGGTTATCATCCTCCTGGACGAGGACCATACCAATGGTATACTCGGACGCAGCCAGATAAAGAAAGTAATCTCGACTATAATCTGGAGGGAAAAGAAGAGGAGCTTTTGTGAGGGATAATTTTAAAGCTGCAAAGGCATCGTTAGCAATCTTATCCCAGACAAACTCTGAATCTTTCTTTAAAAGATGTGTGAAACCTCAAGTAATCTCAGCGTAATTTGGGATGAACCGACGAAGAAAGTTGGCTTTCCCCTGCAAACTTTGTAACTGGCATAAAGAAGAAGGAGGAGGTAGATTAAGAATTTCCTCGACCTTGATAGGATCAACCCGGATCCCATGGCGTGAAACAATGAAACCGAGGAGACGACCAGATTCTACGCAAAAAACACATTTATGAGGGTTTAGTCGAATGCGATAGAATCGACAACGAATGAAAATTTCTCAGAGATGATTAGGGTGGTCAACCCTACGTAAAGAGTGAGCCGACAAATCGTCCAGATAGGGTTGAACGATATGCTTGATATCGTGAAATTCATAAGACATAGCACGTTGGAACGTAGCACCTGTGTTCTTCAGACCGAAAGGGATTTTCCTGTAGGCAAAAGTACCCCAAGGACAAATAAAATCCATTTTATGTTGGTCCTCGGAAGCTATATTGATCTGATTATAGCCAGAAAATCCATCCATGAGGGAAAAGATTTCACTACCGGCACAGTCATCGATGATTTGGTCAACGAAAGGGGTTGGAAAATTTTCCTTTGGACAAGCTTTGTTGATATCCCGATAATCAACGCAAACGCATATACTACCACCCTTTTTATCAATCGGTACTGGGTTAGACACCCACTCTGTCAATGCCACAGGATAAATAAAACCGGCTTTAAAGAGTTTTTCAACTTCAAGTTTAATGGTTGTCGCCTTACGTGGATGGACAGGACGGAGGCGTTTCCGAACTGGTTTGGCTCCAGGGTATGTCTTAATTTCGTGGACCACAATAGAAGGATCAATCCCCGGCATCTCTTCATAACTCCAAGCAAAGATGTCACGAAATTCTTTAAACAAGGAAGTATAGGTGACAATTTCCTCGGGAGAACATGAAGCTCCAATATGAACGTTCTCGATGATTCCAGGTTTCACTGAAATATCTATGAGTATCATGGGTGAAATTTTACTAAGGTTCCCTTCTGCAAACACATCTCGTGTAGATTCAGGAACAGTCGTAATAACAACAACAGTCGACGGAGTCGAAATCCATTGGTAGTTCTCAAGAGTCTGTTGTTCCAGAAACAGTATGGAACGATGATGTCCATCGTCCCAAGGGTTGTCATCCAAGACGAACATGATCATCTCGTCAGTTGGAAAAACAACACGGAAAGGATCAAGAGACAACTCCTCGCAAGAAGAAGTAGTATAGTCTGTCGTTTGAATAGCTTGGTAAGCGGATTCAACCGGACTTAATGGCATAACGTCGCCGAAACGAACATGATCTCCAGGATCAGGAACTATCCAAGGGTCGGCAGACACTAGAAGCTCACGAGGCATGGTAGAGATCATGTTAATAGATGCAACTAATGGGCTTGGAGTATTGGGTGGTGGTGGTATGGGAAAGGTACCCATTAACGACGAATCTTTCAAAAGACTGACACCAACATTCTCATAACCCGATGGGGTATTTGCTATGAACGGCACGTTTCCCGTTCGAGTATCGGCATTAAAGAAAGCAAGTTGATCAACCGTGACCACTTTTCCCTGGTGAGGAAAACGTAGGACACGGAAAAGGGTTGACACGACAGCACGCATAGAATCAACCCAACTTCGTCCAAGTAGAAGATTATAATCTAGAGGAGTGTCGAAAACTTCCACTTCTACCTTGACGATCTTACCTTCTAGAGTAACAGGAAACGACGGAAGAACACTGTATGGTTTAAAACCATAGCCATTGAAGGCTCGTAAAGTGTTTTGTGATTCCGTTAACGGTGGAGAGCCAATGGCTTTACAACAAGAAAAAGACATTACGCACGTAGAGGCACCTTCATCAATGACCGTCCAACAAATTCTCTTATCGGCGACCACAACCTGTATTTGAAATGCAAGTTGTGGGGGTAACCTTGGAATATGATCTTCCAAGTTAAAGACTATCAAATTCGAGTCTGTAGGATCAATTCCACCTATCGCTTTCAACAGAGCCCTTCGCTGTGCAGGACAAGACTGAAGGACTTCGAGGGAAGACATCGCGGAGGGTGCTTGGGCCAGATCTTCGACAATGCTATAGTTCTGGGATGCCCTAGCATGAGGATTGAACGCCGACTTCTTAACGACACCTTTGGGAGGTCGTAAAACTGTATCAAGACTTGGTCTTTCGATATGAAGAGGACCATTTGTAGGTGGATTTGGTGGAGAGGACTGTACCAAATCGGGAGGTAAGTCATCAACCTTCTCCTTAGAAGGAGTATAGTCTTTAGCTCTAGTGGTAAGTGTAACATCGTTCTTCGTAGAGTCACCGGTGCACATCAAAACATAGGACTGTGTAGAGGTAGAGGGTTGGTCATGGATGACCAATGAAGCCTGTTGTTGAGACGGGAAGGGTTGAGACAAGACAGCCGGCGTAGAAGGTTTCGGTGTTCCTTGAAGGAACTTGTTGACCTCAGCACGTCTCGGACAATCTTTCGTGTAGTGATCGTCACCACACATAAGGCAAGGATAGCGTGGCTTGCGTTTATCCCGGTCATAAACAGGAGGTGGTTTGGTTTGTTCATTAGGATTATTGTTTTTACCCTCCTTATTCTTGCCTCTCCCTTTTCTAGACTTAGTCTTACCGGCCGGTGTGGACTAAACAGCGTTCACTTCAGAAGTTTTACCGGCGGGAGGAGCAGGAGACGGAGCACTGTGTACATTAGAAGAATTGGATTTTGAGGTTGTAGTGGACACGAAATGTGAGTGGCTATGAGTGGAACCAATCACACCATCAACTGCATGTGAGGCAGCCAGAGCAGTAGAAGTAGTAGAAGTACCAGGACGAGGTAAATCAGGCAGTAAATCATACAAGGCTCTCGTTTGCGAATAAACGAGATCTAGATACTGAGCATGACTAATAGCCTGCTCTTCTGTGACAACACCGCCCATAGCAATGTCTTTGCCAATTTTGTTTACAAAAGATTTGGTAAACCATTCTACCAGTAACTGATCAGGAAGCTCAAGTTTAATGAGACGTCTCCTTCGTCGCCACTCATGAATATGATCAGATATATGAGTGCTCGTGCTTTGTTTGAAAGAGGTTAAAATCTCAGTTCCAGTATCGTAACGGATCGGTAACTGGTAATGTGTTAGGAAATCAAGGGTGTTGAAATCGGAAAGGAAACCTCGTGGTAATTCAATGTACCACTTCGCAGCAACACCTGTAAGAGTTCTTTGAAAAAGACGCAATCTAATGGAGTCGTCCATCAATGAGTTAGACGAACACCACAAATGAAAAGTCATGACATGATTATTCGGGTCCTCTCCCGGCTTCCCATCGAATTTTGGAATGTCCGACGGAAGCTTTGCAGGAATAGCAGTCCATTGGGGAGAGTGACGAATAGGATCATTAAGAATCCTAGACAAATCTGGAAAATCCAGAGCAGCAAGAAAAGGCAATTGCTAATTCACTTGTGGATACTGGTGACTTTGGGGCGGAAGCCCTGTCGGTAGACCAGTAGGACCATATGCAGTTTTCCCCCAAAGAGAAAATCCTGGTTGGCCCTGTGGTGGTTGAATAGGATAGTAACCCCAAGGATTTTGACCTTGATTTTGGGGTTGAGTAGTTTGACCAGAACCCCAGATAGGATTAGTCACCCCTGGATAAGGTTGGCCTGGAGTAGGGACATCTTGTTGCCCCCCAGCATTTTGAGGAAAGTTTTTCATAAGTTGATTCCAATACTGGGCCAAAGCAGGAGGTATGTTTTGTCCTAATGGCGAGGTCGGTGCCCCTATCAAAGGGATAGTCCCACCCGGAAGTTGTATACCAACCGTAGGTTGTGCAATAGTTGCAGTATGTCCGGGAAAAGGAAACGTACTACCCTGACCACCAACAGGAACTTGTACATTAGGTGCAACGGTCGGAATAATGCTACTAGCAGTAGGGTTACCGTTAGGAAATTGAGGGAGTGTCGAGATGAAACCGGGAATAGGATGCCCAGGAAACTGAGGACCACCTGGAGAACCAGCTGGAGTTTGGGGTGGTGTTGGATGCAGAGCATTCAACATAGGATTTAACGCATGGTAACCAGGAGGTAGATTTGGAGTAGCCTCAAGTACTCTCTGAGTGTTAATAGGTGCAAGAGTAGTTGCAGGAATCGCAGTTTGGACACTCGTAGTATTTGCGAGATGGTCCATCTCGAGAGGGAGAACAAAACAATAGGTGGTAGTCTCTGGTGCAGTTCCTTGTTCAGGAAACACAGAAGGGTCGATGACTTCGTAGACAGGGGATTCAGTGCCAAACAAGACTCATCGGAAATCACCTGACTAAGAAGGATCTTGGCCAACTACACCGTGAGAAGGTCCAGCGATTGATTCAGTAGATGGAAGATCTTCACCAGAAAGATGAAAACGTCCTGAAGGTCGTTCACCACGACGAATGCAATAATCCTCTATAGTATTGGTAATTCGAAATTCCGCAAGAGGATCAGTGGTTTGTACTTGTGGAGGTGGTGTAAAGACGTCCGGGACGTCACTTATGTCCATGTGTGGTAGAGGAACAAGAGGGATTTCACCCGGACGAGGAGAGTCCTCAGGGGTACCCTCAGGTGTTATTGTGTGCAAAGGTTGTGAAGCTTCTGGATGCTCCGGAGACAAACCTTGCATCCTACGCGAACGTCGCGGGGGAGCAATTGTAAATGAGTAACAAACTCCCCAACGAAAATCCTATGGTCGACTACGAGAAAACAACAGCATACACTAGTAAACAAAATTTAGAGATAATCACCAAGAAAACAATATCTTCTAATATCGAAGCCACTAGTTGGTGATTAAATCCAACGTCGCAACAACGAGACAAGAAGGGGCGGGGTTAGGGTGGAAAAGTTACATTAACGACCTGCTTAACAGACTTACACCCTGGTGCAAGCTCCCACACATAATCGTGGGTATACCCTCTAAGGAGTCCAAGTGAGTTTGATCAACGTCGATTCCAGGTACCATGGAGACTTTCCCCTCCACAGTCACCTTGGGTAAGAACCTAGAGAGAAAGGCCGCTAAGGTTACCACAGACAATAGTACTACCTGCGGACACAGTCGTCAGTCCGATCCACACGCAAAGGTAGGGTATCGAGCCCGAAATCAACTCAAAGGCTTCCACTCATAATTGTGGGTATACCTCGGAGTGACCCCCATAATACGTGCAATCTCTACACCGATGTCAATAGTGCAGGTTAGTATCCCTTCCAACACCAATGCGACCTAATGTTTGACCCTTGTGTTAGAAGGGCTTCCCAGGACAATATGCGGCCAATGGAATTTTTACACTCCCAATCTCAAGAGGCTATTGTGTGTTTTTGAGCTTTGGAGAGTGTGTCTCTCTTCCTACTCCAAAGCACTAGCCTAGCTAAGTGTTGATGTAAAAGATCCCTATAAAAGAGTTACTAGATCAATTTTAATAGTGCGCAATATTTTTAATGGTTGTTGTTTACTCAAAGGCAACGGAAGTGAAACTTAATGATGTGTGAATCTGACCCAATCAATGCAAGGATATGATGAAATGTAATCTTTTTCATTCGATGAATCCTAGTTATGGGAGAGAGAGAACAATTTCTGAATCAATCTCAATATTACAATACAAATGCAATGCTCAATTTCCTTTTCAATGTGAATGCAAACAATCATGGATCAATGAACAATGTCAAGATGTCTTTTTCAAAACTTCAATACTTTAAAATTTGATTTTCAATGGTGTTTCAAAGGTAAAACAAAGATCTTGAAAGAAAACATACAGTTCACTTTCCAAGAAGAACTCTAATGAATGAGAAAAGAAAACCAAAATATAAAGATCCAAATAAACAACCCAATCCAAAAACTTTCAATGAAAGCAAAAACAAAAACAAACCAAAAGAGCTTCTCAATGCAAATGAAAATTGTCCTTTTGGACCAACAAGTACAAGAGAAACATTAAAATCTTAACTTCCAATCAATCACTGATTCTTAACCAACACGACACATTCAACTCCAGTAATCAGAGAGAAGAAAAATACCAATAAAGGCTAAGAGATGAAAGTCAAGTGATCAAAGCAAGAACAAGCCTAGAAAACCTAGATCAAGTCCAGCAAGCAAAAGAAAGCAAAAATAGGTAAGCCAGTAATCCAAAGAGTCAAAAAGACTTAAATCAACCCTACTGAGTTATTGCAAAAGTCAGAACTTGAATCCAAAAATTTCACAAAAACTGTTCGCAGGCTAACTTGGGACACAGTGCAAGAAACTATGGTTCTCGCAGGCTACTTAAATGCAGAATGCGAACTTCTCGCACTGGAGTATATAAGCAGGGTGCGAACTATCAGGATTCTCGCAGGCTACTAATGGGCACAGTGCGGGAATCCCTGAAACTAATGAAAAATTTGAAAAATCAAGCAAAATCCAAACTGGCTCTTTAACCCAGAAGGTCACTCAGGGTATCCTGAGGACTCAGAGATTTACAAATCAGGAGAAAAAGGCAACCAGAGCAAATGGCCACAGAAAATCCAGAAACCGAAAAGACAAAAAGGGATAAATCCCCAGTGGAGTCGCCAATTTTGTTTCAGGATAAATTCGTGAGTGCAGACAAAGACCAATCTCCCTAGATCCACCTGGATCTAGAACAAAGCAAGACAGAATACTACTCTTTCCCTAGATCTAGACTATTGAATGAACTAAGAGAAATGGATAGTGGACATACCTTATGAACGCTCTCCTTGAATCTCTGTTGTTCCTCGCTCCTCTTCGATGCTTTTGCGCCGTCCAATCACAACAGTACAAACCAATCGAAGTACAAGCAAATTAATATATTCAATACCTAGTCTATACATGTGATCAAGGAATCATGTAATAAGATGACATCATCATTATGGGAAAGGGACATATTCATGTATTGAGTTAACTGAAAGAGAAATATACAACCTGAGCCTTGATGTTGTAAATCTCCTTTCAATGGCTTCTAGTTCTGACACACACACTTGCTCATGCATGAAGAAAATCAACTACTTATGATGACCTTGTTGTTGTCTCTATCTGCTACAGCATCAATTCTCCATACAATCATGTACCAATTCTCCAATAGATCTCTCAGGCTTCCCAACTTCTTGTTAACCCTTTCCATGAGTATTCTCATCAATTTATAAGAGAGAATAGATTAGTTGCTAGGATAAGAATGATCCCAATAAATCTGGAATGCCAGCTTCTGAACAACCATTCGAATACCAACTCACCCTTTAAGAAGATTCCCTTCTAGAAGGCTCGAGAATCTTAGCTTTTTCCTTTGTAAAAAGATGTTCGCACCCTGTCAATGTTTGCAGTGCGAAAATTTTGCACCCTAGTTGAATGTAGCATGCGGGAATGTATCATTCTCGCAGGACAGTATATATGCAGCCTGCGAACTATCTTCAAAACATGATTTCTGGAAATAGATAAGGGCAACCCTTTTCAGGAAGGAGTTCTTTAATGAGGAGTTTGATTTGCTATTATCATAACATCACCATGACATCATCACAATGACCAAAATTGTGGATAACAATCTTCTTCTTTCAAAATTATATAAACTCATTTGTTCTGCAATGTTTTTCTTCCTACAGATAATTGAACCAAGTCCCAAGTCTATATATTTTCCAAGGAATCCATTTTCTCTTTCATGCCTTGCTCCCACTTCTCTTTAGTGTCTATATGCATTGTATCTTCATAACTTTTAGGTTCACCAGAATCAGTCAACAATAAGTAATACAATGAAGGAGAGTATCATTCATAGGGTCTACTTAATCTAGTAGATATTCTAACAACACTTGCAAGAGTTTGAGGTGTATGTTGCTCATGTTGTTGTACATTTTGATTTTCTGGTACCTTTGGAATTTCATTTTCTTTGATTTCATCAAACATTGTGTATTATGTGTTTTACTTTTCCTATTTTTTCCATACAACTCATCTCTGTAGATGACATTTTCATTGAATACCACATCTCTACTCGTAATGATTTTTTGGTTTTCATAATCCCACAAGCGATAGCCAAAATCATTAACAATGTATCTAATAAAGGTACACTTCTTGGATTTTGCCTCAAGCTTTGTTCTTTGGTATGAAAACATAAAAAAATAAAGAGAGGAGATATAATAAGTGTTTACTATTCTTTTAATAAAAAAATTATAGTTTAAAAGAATCATAATATGTTGTAAGTACCCCACATGGGGTGTTAGGGACGTAATCTAAGCGTCGGTGGGTCCTCGAATCCCCACTCACCCGACCTTCGATCTATGGACACCTGCGAGCAACGATCATCTTCCACTTCGCCTCTTCATGTGAGTATGTGACTCATTACCCATTTTTGTCTCCCCCTCGCACTTGAGTATCCTTGTCCTCGCTCTCATGTCATGACTCTGCCCACTCCTTACCAGCTCGAGTCTGTCGTCCGTCTCACAGGGTTTGGAAAGATGGCGAAGCATGGGAGTTTAATGGCCGATACGACCCATATCTCTGCAAATCATCACAACTTTCTCCATTTATGGGCCCTAACACTGGATAGTTATATCATTTGTGTCTCCTTCTGGCTACATTACTATTGGTCTATTGTTGCTTGTCTCTCTTGCTCCTTCAGAGCTTCCCTGTTGCATTATGCAATGAGAACCCTCTTGTCTTTCTCACTCCTGCACTCTGCTCTCCGGTTCTCCGCCCTTTTCTACATGGCTCAAGGCAACTCTTCTCATAGTGGCTGGGGGAACCTCTCGCCAACCCAAAACCCAGTCAGGCTTTCGATTGGTGGATGCGGCTGAGAATTTCGCAGAGACCTATCGCTCAGCCACCCCTTTGGAAATTCAGTCGGAAATGGATGCGATCGAGGTGGTTGTTCAGGTTGTATGGAAGTTCATCTCGGACTATGAAGTGAAGGAGATGACCAAATCGTGGGTTCATGACATTGGTTTTGTTTGTGGCCAGTCCTCACAGTACCTGAAAACGGTGGACATCTATTGGCACTTGAAAACTTTGATGGGCAGAGTTCTACTATACCACTATGAAGCTCACAAAGATGTCCTTCTGCCACTCGATGACATGCAGTTCCAGATCAATTTGGTTGACCACAAGCTGAATTTGATCGCGGAAAAGCTAGCTAGCATGGATTTGTCCAACTTGGACTACGCTCAACCCCAAGTCCCAGTGGCACAAGGCCGCAACATTAGCTAATTTCTATGTTGTTCATTCTGTGGTTTTTGTTAAATTATCAGGAAGGCTTGGGATTATCACCTCTACTTAGTAGATTAAATCAGGATAGAAGTTCTCAGAGAGGAACTAAGAACTATTCCTACTCTAGTTTATCAGTCATAGGTCTTAGATATATCAAACAGATGTTGAATGACAATATTATATTTTATTGTTCATGTAGACCAACAACAATTTTTTTTTTGTATATTTTCTCCGTATCAATGATACAAAGACTTTGAATTATTTAAAAATATATATGTTGTACTTACTGTGGTATGAAAACATTTAAAAATATATATATGTATGAAAACATAAAATAATAATAATAATGATGAATGTGTGATTTCCTAAAAAAACTGAAAAAAAAAATTTAAACAAAAGAAATAACCACTGACAAACTGAAAGGAATTTAAACAATTAAAACAATAGTTAAAAATATAGTGCACTCTAAAAGAACGAGCCAAAGATATCTTTGGCCGAAAAGGCTGTGATGTGTCTGCAATTAAATAGCAATGATAAGACGTTGATAATTTACTCCCGTGATTGAATGAATTATCTCTCCTCGATTTGATTTAACATTTTCACAAGACAATAAAATCGTGTACCATCATCTTTACACTAAGCCATCCGTGGGATGGGTTAAAGTTTGATTCATTATTTTTTTTTAAGAATTCACATCCGTGATGATTTTTATGTCATCTTAAAATTTACTCCCCATAATTTATCTATAAATTTGCAAAGATGCATTATGCTTTTGGATAAGCCATAAACGCATAGACAACGTCCAGAACTCCGTTCGTTGTTGGTATTAAATATAAATAAGTATAAAAGATTTAACAGAATTAAAGAAGTTAAAAAGAATTAGAAGCCAGGAGACTTGATTAAATTAATGATACTAGAAGGATATAAAAATGATGTTTAATTATTAAAATTATTAATTAATTAATTAACTAATTAACTAACTAAAAAAATGATGTTTAATTATTAAAATTATTAAAATTATTAATTAATTAATTAACTAACTAACTAACTAGATGCTAAGCAAAGGTAAACAAAACATTATTTAAATGTAAAAGGTATAAGAATTAGAAACACTAAGAATAATTTAAAATTATAACTTTAGATAGAAAGTAAGATAAATTGAAATTATTAATTAAACTATTAATTAGTTAACTGGAATTAACTAGATGCTAAGAAAAGGTAAGAAAAACATTATTTACATGTAAAAAGGGAATAATAATTGGAAACACTATAAATAATTTAAATTTATAACTTTAAATAGAAAGCAAGATTAAAAGATTAAAATAAAGTTTTTTTTTCCCTTAAAAAATCTTTTATATTCACTCCAAAAAACAAAGAGAATATACATGTTTCCTTCCATACAAAAAAAACCTTTTGTAGGCTTCCTTCAGAAACCGTAATGTCTTTTATTAGCTCCCAGTAGCATTTTAACACCATATCAGAAAAAAATTTACATAAACTTTTCCCTTATACATGAGAATTCCATCCTCTCTTAGCTCACAATCCTCAATATTTTGCTTCAAGATACCTTGCTATAATTTTCTATTTATTTCCACATAGTGTTGGTCTAATTTTGTAACCTCAAAAATTATGTCTTTTAAATTAGATTTATACATGTTAATGCTTGTATCATGCATCTCGTGCACTCTTCCGCTGAGTGCATCATCCACCTTGTTCTCTTTACCTTTAATGTGATTTATATCATAGTCATATTCACTAAATAATTCCAACCACCAAATTTTCCCAGCATTTAACGTTGGTTGTCCAAAAAAATATTTCAGATCACTATGGTTTGTCCTCAACTCAATTTTTCCCCCATGAGATAGTGTATCCACATGTTCAAGGAATGCACTATGGCTGCCAATTCCAAATCATGAGTAGCGTAGTGCCTGTCATGCTCTTTTAACTTCCTTGATTTGTAGCATACCACATCCTCATTTTGACCAAGGATTCCACCAAGCCCTTCTTTGCATGCATCAATGCACACAACAAAATCTTCATTAAGATCAACAATTTTCAAAATTGGTACATTTGTCAACAAACTCTTCGAGTGTTGGAAACTTCTTTCACAATCAGAAGTCTACTCAAATATCACACCCTTATTTTGCAAAGATGTGATTGGGTGTGCAATCCTTGAGAATCATTCATTAAATCTTCTATAGTACCCTGCAAGTCCCATGAAGGACCTCACCTTTGAGACATTCTTTGGTATTGGCCATCACTCAACACCTCTTATATTCTCCAAATCCACCACTATCTATTTCTCTGAAATGATATGGATCAAGTAATGTATCTGTCTCTGGTAAAATGATCACTTGCTTAACTTTGCATACAATTGATGCTCCCTCAATACTTGTAGCACCATTCTCAAGTGTTTCTCATGCTCTTATTCATATTTTGAGTAGATAACAATGCTATCCAAAAAGACAATGGAAAACTTATCCAAGTAATTTTTGAAAACATCATTCATCAAACACATAAAAACAACTAGTGCATTAGACAACCCAAAAGGCACCATTGTAAACTCATAATGATCATATCTCATTCTGAAAGAAATCTTGTTGATATCTTCTTCTTTGATTCTGACTTAATGATAGCCTGATCTGAGGTCAATCTTATAAAATATATTTACATCCTTTAGCTAATAAAAAAAATGATCTATCCTTGGCAAAGGAGCCAAGGATATTTGTTCTTCACATACACCTTATTTAGCTATATGAATTCAATGCAAATCCTCAACGTCCCATACTTCTTTTTCACAAATAATATTGGGGCATCCCAAGGTGACACACTTGGGCATATATACCCCTTCTTCAAAATCTCTTCAAGTTGCATTTGCAATTCCTTCAACTCTGGTGTACTCATCCTATAAGGAGTCTTGGACACTAATGCAACTCCAGGCATTATATTAATAGAGAAATGAATATCTCTCTTGGGTGGAAACCTCGATATCTCTTTAAATACATCCAACTCTTTTAGGACAACCTAATCTTCAATGCTTGGCACTTTATCCTTAGGTGTCTCCTCCATATGCAATGCAAAGATTTGGAATCATTTCCTGAATCTTTTCTTTAGCTACAAATCTGAAACTTCTCTAAGGGTTACTACTCTTGGAATACATTGAATTGTCCTCAAGTTTCCTTCTTTATCCAAGCAAGTAAACACTTTGTTAGAGAAATCTAGGACAACATGATGCTTGTCCAACCAATCCATACCAATTAGGAAATCATATGATCCCAAAGGTATGATGTTAAAATTAGCCTTTGTACACAGTCCATTCATGTCCACTGGACAATCCTTGACTATCTCATTATTTTTCTTTTTGTATCATGTAGCTAGCTGCACCAACCAAGGTTTTCCAAGTTTGTTTATTGGCAATTGAAATCTTTCCACCATATTAGGATCTAGATAACTATGACTAGCTCTTGAATCAATTAAAATAGCAATGTGTTGGTCATTAATCTTACCTTCCACTTCAATCATGTGGGACTGAAACTCAACTTGTTTGTTATCCAGCGTTGCATAGACCTTTGGTACATTTATGCCCATGTCTTCAACTGTATCGGGTTATTGTACATTGTGAACAGTCTTCACTTTTTCATCTCTATGAGAACAATCTCTGTACATGTGATCTCCCTCACAACCCCAACATTTCATAGGTTGTTTCCTTGGTATTTCCCCCCATTATCTTTGTCACTCTAGGCTCCTTCAAAGTTGGTTTTCCTTGAGAATTATTTCTGAAGGATGGTGGCTTGGTCCCCTTCTTCCTCTGGCCTATCATTTCTTTCTTCTTATCTTCTCAAGTATTTTGGTAAGTTGTTCTTCCTCTATGTTGATCATAGAGGTATTTATCTCTCCTTATGGTTTCCTCCAATGTCTCGGGATCATCATACTATATCTTATCACTATCATCATAGAGGTATTTATCTCTCCTTATTGGTTCTACTCTTTTCATCCTATCAACTTAGAATGCTCTGCATATGATCACACATGAATTTATATAACATATATATACCATGCATAAATATATAAACAGTTACAACAACAAATTAAATATATTACACATAGTAGAGTACAACATGTAATTACACATAAGAGACACTTATATTTTATGAAAAACACCAATTGCATGTAGACCTCAGATGTTTTCCCGGTGATAAAATATGCTACTCATAAACTCTCAACAATAGGTCACCCCCGAGATGAGACTAGAAATCCACCAGGGAGGGCCTCTTAGGCCAAACAAAGTTCTATACTCAACAGTTAATTCCAGGTCAAGCTGCCAATTGCTATGACTAGCCTACAAACTCTCACTTCCCACATGCCTATCCCACCCAAGGAAGTCTGCCCCTTCTCTTCTCAACAATTATTCATCTGCCCCACTTCCTTTTCGAGGCTTCAACAAGAGGACAAACATAAATTATCAAAGCCATGCAGCTATTTCCTAGTGCACCAGCAAACAATCTTCGATAGTTTTCTCACTAGAGAGAGACTTCCATGAGCATGAAAACCTGCTTCTTCAAAGTATACGGGCCTAACAACCCGCCTCTTCTCAGTACATAATATTGAAACTCTTATTATTAGTCACTCCCTTGATCTTTCCACATTCAAGTGTCAACATAGAGTGACATCATGCCGATGGTAAGAGTCTAAGACTCCCATCCTTTCAAAATGATGGTGAGATCCCCCCAACTGGACACTTGTCTTCATGAAGCTTCATGAGC
The DNA here is from genome assembly GCA_009831015.1 of Picea engelmannii. Lineage (NCBI taxonomy): Eukaryota > Viridiplantae > Streptophyta > Pinopsida > Pinales > Pinaceae > Picea > Picea engelmannii. The sequence continues at coordinate 1,544,018 of ML778966.1, forward strand.
TCCACTTGTATATGCTTCTCTTCTCTTGGAATCTTAGATTAAGATATCCCAAGATTTGGGCCTTAGGGAATATTAAAATAATATTTCCCTAACTTAATCCCCCCTTCCCTCTAGTGGAGTTCTTAGTCCCCCCATACTCTTTCGTCTGATTGGTCTGCAACAACAATGTATTTTATTAATAATTTGCATGATACACATTACAAGATATTGAAATCATAGAGGAACTATGGCCACCAAACATATATACAATGGCACTTAGGCTCAAAATATCTTAGTCACCAACCTACATGAACAATTACATCTCTGGGTTCAACCTAGGGGTATTACACCATAATTTGCATTTCTTTTCCCATAGATTTCCTATGCATCTCTTCATTTAATAAGCTATTAGAAACATCTTCAAAATGCAATTTAGTTTTTGGTGCCGCATTATTTATGGTGAAAACCAAGTTTTACTAAGTGTATGGCATTGAGATCAAGAGTAGAAGTGCTTAGATCTCATCATCAAATACAATATTCAACAAAGTGTGTTGGTTCATTCATACAAGAAGATAATTAGCAAGACGAGCATTGTGTTGAATTGATCATTATTCATATGCAAAAAATAAAAGGCATCTTCATGATTGATTGTGCATGTTAGAAGGCATCTCAAAAGTTTTAGCATCACATCAGGATTTGATTGAAGAAAACTTGTTTGAGGACACTCCTTATTAGTGCTTGTTAGTGAAAAGAACTATCTCCCTCTCCCTTAGATAGATGTTCATCGAAAAGAAATGAATGCTTATCATTTTTTATGCATTTTTGGGACTGAGTCATAATTCCATTCGTTTCACTTCCATGCACCCCTTTTCGAGTAAAGAACAGCTATAAAAATCAATGCTAATTAAAAATTATTTAGAAATTTTTCTTTTCTAGGATCCTCCACCAACAGTAGACTAGGCTTAGTACTTTGGATTAGGCTGTGAGCATAACTCTCCAAAGTTTCCAAAACAAACAGTAGCATCCTGAGGTAGGGAGAGTC
>ML778966.1:1573049-1585432 GCA_009831015.1 Picea engelmannii
GGGGGTCTAGAATTGGACCTCGTCAGTATCTCTGGGCACACGGATCACGGTTGCCCAGATCCATGCATATTTTAAATCATATACGCCCGATTGCCAACTTAGGAAAAGAGGGTTTTGACCCGTTTCTTTCCCTCTTTTTGCCCAAAGGGGTCGCTCCTTAGGGAAAACACCCCCTACATGCTTAGGTGATAACACATTCCACATGCCACCAAAAATGGAATGATAAGTACTATCCATCTAGGATATTTTCACCAACAACTTCACTAATCTTCATCTCATTATTCCACATATAAGCATGGGTTCTCCAACCATACTTCTAGGATAAATCAACTGTAAAGTGTCTTCCCGTGAGAGATTTCACCAAAAGGGGACCACTTTGGAGTTCATACATTTGTACACCTTATCAACCATTATAAGACAATAATGATTCATCTTTACATCAATCCAAAAATGCATCATATACCAATGAAACGACATCGATACATCTTCATCAATATACTATGATAAGACATGTATACATAAAACCTTCAACCTTTTACATCATTCAATCATCCTTTGGAATCAACCAATTCCTTGACATCAATCAATCAATCAATCATCCTTTAGAATCAATCAATCCTTTGACATCAATTAATTAAGCCTTTGGCATCAATGACAACATGATCCAACAAAACCTTCTCAACATACCAAAAGATACTTAGACAAGATGAATAAAAATGGAGGCTAAAATCAAGAAGTCTTTGGTTGAAGGAAGGAGACCACAACACCAAATATTTTCATCATCAAGCCTTAGCAAGGAAATGGAAAAATAGAATCACAGAGATATAGGATGAGGTAGGAACCGACATCAAGGGCCACACTCAGGTAAAAAAGGCAGCAAGGAGCACTTTGAGAAGATATACCGGGAATACGGGATTGGAGACATGGATATTCAGGAAGCATTCCTCCAAATATCCCTACCATTATTTCCTCAAAAGATAGCATCCATCTCATCAAGTTAGTAACAGAAGCATACGTTTTGGGGGTAATAAAACATATAAATCCAGATAAATCCCCATGACTAGATGTCTTCACAACACATTTTTATCTTCTCTGTTGGCACTTGATCAAAAAATACCTCGCCTCCATGATCCGATATCTACAAAATTATGGCAGGCTAGGAGGAAGCACCAACTTCGCATTCCTGGAATTAATCCCCAAAGAATTGAATCCCTCCTCTTTCAATATATTTCGCCCCATCTCACTCTATAATGTCTCTTACAAGATCATCACTAAAATAATTTCAAATATGATTAAGCCATGGATTTCCAAGCTCATCTCTCTGAACTAGGGTGGATGTGTGGGGAACCTACATATGATTAACAATATCCTTCTAGTTCAGGAAGCTATCCACTCTAGTAAAGAGAGAGGGGATAAAGGAATGTGCATTAAGCTAGACATGGCCAATGCCTTTGATAGAGTCTGCCATAACTTGTTGTTCGCAATTATGACTAAATTCAGGTTTGAGGAGGATTTTACATCCTGGATACATTCATGTATTGGTATCCCTTGGATCACTCCTCTTATTAATGGGTGACCCACATAATTATTCAAAATTTCCAAGGGACTTAGACAAGGTTGTCCCCTTTCTCCATTTCTATATATCATCATGGTCGAAGCTCTTAGTAGGAAATTGGAAGTGGCAAGAGTAGCAAAAGATATACCAGGTATCAAAATCACTAGGGGATCCAAGAGAATCAATCACTCCCAATTCGTGGATGACATTATACTCTTTAGGAGAGCCTCAATCATTATAACACACAGATTTAAGGTGATTCTTGAAAACTTCATGAAAGCTTCAAGGGGGGTAATTAATAGAAGGAAAAGTCAGATTTATGTCTAGAACATAAATCTCGGATAGCAAGCAGGATATCAGTGGCTCACAGTAATGAAGATTTTGGCAGAGCATTGTTAAGAGAAGCATAAAATGAAGGATGCACATGCATCCTTACATTCTAATATAGAAGAGATGAAGAATAGACCAAGAACCCTGCTCCAAATAAGAAATCATACACCAATTACAGAGGAATCTTCTTCACCATCCCCAAATCGAGACATTCTAGACCTCAATTCAATGCCAAATGAGCAAGAAGACGAGATAGGAAGGTTCCAACCTCCATAATAGTTTTAAGAATGTTTTTTTTTTTTTTGTAAATTAATAGTAGATATATTTCAGAGTATATGTTAGGAGATGGATAAAAATTCAGTATAAGAACAAAACAAGATATGGTGTTGATCATAACTCAAGAAATCAACAACATATTTTTTCCATGGCAAGGGATGATTTTGAAATTTTGTTCTTTTACTAATCCTGCCTTTTTTGACATAATTTTTAATATTATTTCCCCACTTTCTTTTAAAAAAAAATAAAAAATAGATGAAAATATATTGCATCACAAGTTGTAAAAGGCGTTGTCTAATTGTTCTATTTTTTTCCCTTTTAGCCGAAATCTCGTGACATAATCTGCACGAAATCACAATTTTTTATTGTTAAATTGCATTTATAAATGCATAAATGGATTCAACTTGTTGAAAAACCCCTGGGGCACTTAGATTACACTGAATTAACCACTCAAATATGCATATACAACAATTTCTAACCAAATTTCATGCAAATATCCCCATAAAATATCCCTGGAAAAAGGAAAAAATGTAGAACGTTTAGACTACGACATTGCAAAATATTATAAGAAGTTGTTTTTATACTATTATATTAACTACACACATTGATTTCATTGTACATGTCAATTTATAATTCCTATGTAGATTTGATTCACTAAAATATAAAATATAGTGATATATCATGTAGGTTAATATAGGTTTTAGTAAATCAGTACTCTGAATATTGCAACTTCCAAAAAAATTAAAAATATTGTTTCATCTGTGATTACAACAACTCTCTTCCAATCTTCTAGTAGTGCAAGTAGCGTGAATCTGTTAAAAAAATGGAATTGCAAAGCAATAAAAAAAAACAAATGCAGAAATAAAACATATAAGATACATAATACAATAGAGACACAGATATACATGGTTCACCCAGTGTGGGCTACGTCCACCATATAAATTGTCATGTCCTTCCTTTATTATTATCCAACATATGAAGGGATACAACCTACAACATACTCATTGTAACTCCCTATTCTTTATCTCATAGTCTCCTCTCTCAGAATACAATATTCACTCACCCTCACACAACCACAATACAATTCCTCATAAAAGAGGGTTTCTTTCTAGGGAAAAAACCCTAAAATGAATTCTACCATAAGATTTGTGACATTATAATGAATGATCCATATTGACTACAAAATTACAAAATTTTACAAGGAAAATTTCCTAAAACATTCAATTCGTAGGGGCTCCAAAATTTCTCTTCACCCCCCCTTGGACCCCTCTAAGGAGAGATGTGGGGAGGAAAGGCCCCCCACACCTCCTTTCAAGTAATGGGGTCCAAACGTGGCTGAAAAACTACCTCTGAATCAAGAAGGTAATCAAGCTCCACAACCAACAATCTCCCACTTGGAGACTGATCACAACGACTCCACTATTGTTGTACCTATTGAACTATGATCCACCTTGGACCTAGAAAATTTCTCATCTTCACCTTCATGCTTGAAGGTCAACTAAAACTGAGCAAGAACTCAGCTTCTCCCTGGTTACTACCTTTGTTAACATGTTTGCAGGGTTTTAGCTAGTATGTATATTTTCCAACTTCAATTGTCCATCTTCCAAAACGAATCGTATGAAATGGTACTTGAGTTGTATATTCTTAGTCTTATAATGGAAGGCTGAGTTATTTACAAAATGAATGACACTTTGTATTTCATAGTACAACATTATATTCTCCTGCCTCTTTCTCAATTCCTACATAAACCTATGTAACCAAGTCATCTCTTTACTAGCCTCTATAGCAACAACATTGTTGGCGTCATAAGTCACTCCTGGATTGCAGCAGGAGTAATCCTGAGGCCCATCATTTTATGTCACTATTTTTTGATAGAGGGTGATGAATGAAAGTAAACTCGGAAAAATATCGTTCTAACTCAGAAACTAGGCCAGGCATGCACAAGCAGATGAGGTCTTGGTTCAACTTCAGACAGTAAGTTGTAATAAGAGTGAGTAGGAGGAAGACTTATGTGAGGAAATGTGAAGGGCTACTGTAGGCATCGACCTTCCAACAGCCTGTAGAAGAAAACTTTGAACACAATAACTTCTTATCTTCAAAAGCAGAAACACTAAAAGAACATAACATCGTTATAATAAATCCTTTATTATAACACTGTCACAACGATTCATGTGAATCAATCAATCATGAACCCTTTTAGTATGAGATCGAAACAAGATGAAAAAGAGAGTTGTCATACATTAAACAAGGAAATTTCATATACAGATACATAGCCAGGAAAACCAGTGCTTCATTAAAACAATACAGTTGGGAGCTCTGCTCTACCATCCATGCTTACAAAATATCAAAACCGACTCTATATACTCAAAGTAATTCACCTCCTTGGCCCCAGGAGGGTAGCTAAGCTACCTCATTTAAGGATTTACATGCGCATGATATTCCTTCAAACTATACATGCAGCTTCTTGTCTGACACTGCTTCAGACGACATGGATTTTGCAGGGAAACTATCCATCAGAGTACCATGAGTTGACTGCTTCTGACCCTTCCCACGCCTTCCATTTATGGGTTGAGCTGAGGTCTCAACCACCTGCTCAATATTCATTAACTGCTTCTTCCATGGAGTGTGGCCAAGACTGAATACATAGAGAGTGACCACGTGTCGGCTTCCCAAAGCTTGGAGGCCAGCCTTCATTCCATGGAGGGTTTCATTCTCAACGTAACCATAGGGACATGCAACTGTCTTCAAGGACGCTTCGGCATTTTCCTTTCGGGGATTTCCTCATGCTGTGTCTAGGATCCCCGATACCCTATGTTGCGAAATTGCCCTATCCAAACCAACGACTTGATCTTCCCTTAACATCGATGGCCAGGATTTCTTCCTTATCCAACTCTTTGTCATCTGTGGTCTGAACAGGTGCCTATCTTTTCCCTTTGGACCTACTTTCTATATGATAGTGGGTTGTGACCTTGCGCTAAAACCAAAGGTACTCCACGGATTTCGGGTATTGGCGATGGGAGGGAGTGAACTCCTCACTCTTTCAAAGTCCCGGTAACCGAATTGTCGAAACAGCTCCTGGGGGATTTTACATTTCATGTTTCGGGGTTTCGAAATGAAGTGGAGAAGTGACCCCTTGTCTTTCAAAGTCCCGGTAGCCGAAATGCCAAAACGGCTCCTGGGGGATTTTACATTTCTCTTTTCGGGGTTTAGAAATGCAGTGGAGAAGCGACCCCTTATCTTTCAAAGTCCCGGTAGCCGAAATTTCGAAACGACTCCTGGGGGCTTTTACATTTCGTGTTTCGGGGTTTCGAAATGCAGTGGAGAAGCGACCCCTTGTCTTTCAAAGTCCCGGTAGCCGAAATGTCGAAACGACTCCTGGCAGATTTTACATTTCGTGTTTCGGGGTTTCGAAATGTAGTGGAAAAGCGACCTCTTGTCTTTCAAAGTCCTGGTAGATGAAATGATGAAATGACTAATCATTTCGTGATTTTGGCCATAAGAGATGAGCCCATGTGCAAGCTTACATGATGATCGTCGATCTGCTCCATCTATGGACCCTTGTCGTTGAAAACAAAATGCCCGCTCGCTTGATTTTAAGCCCGAAATGGACTTCTTCTGTGTGTTTCTCTTGGCGCTCATGACTGCGGCCTTTGAATAAAACACATTTGATGGTTTTTTCAACCCCATTTCTATGCATTTACACGAAGGGCCTGAAATCGGAGAGAAACACCCCCTTGCAAGAATTGGCGCTAACATTAGGCTCCATGGGGGATGGAGTCATCCCTGCGATGCTCTAAGAACTCCTTATGCGGTTCCAGTTGCCTTCCGTTGGGATATGGAGTCATTTATTAAGCCGAAAATAAACAGAAAAACAATACTTACAAAAATAGAGGAGTTGTCTAAGGCTCAAACAAAACATTTATTTAGGAAATGCCCATTTACTAGGCCGTTAAAAACCTCTTCACCCTCCAAATCCTACAACTTGTATGTGTTATTTAAGAATACTTCAGAGATTTTGAAGGGCCCGATCCAGAGGGCATCAAACTTGTTGTGTTTTCCCCTATCCTGCCTGGGTACATCCCACTTAAACACCAAATCTCCCAGCTCGAATTCCTCCTTCCCAACCTTCCTGTCAAAGGCCTTCTTGATCTTCTGCTAATGAATATGAGCTATGTCCATTACCTGCTCCCTGACCTGTTGCACTTCCACCAATTGATGAATTCTTCTGACCATATGGTCTGGTTCTCCTTCATGATCTTGAAATAATTTCTCTACAGGTAAAGCGAGTTGAGTGGGAAACACAACCTTTGTCCCATACACAAGTTGAAAAGGTGAGGTGCCTAGGGGCCTCTTTGTTGTCACTCGATCAGCCCATAGAGAGAATTTGAGCTTTGAATCCCAAGCCCTCTTATTGTCTTCCAATAATCTTTTAATGAGTTTGATTAGAATTTTATTGAAAGATTATGCCAGTCCATTTCCTTGAGGATAATAGGGAGTGGAGTGGATTAGTGAAATCTCGAACTACTCACAGAACTTAACCAGAGGCTCAAACTTCAAAGAAGCAGCATTATCAGTGATAATTCTACTAGGACAGCCAAATCTGGCTATGATATCCTCCAGCAAGCTGATAATTACCTTGTGTGAAGCACTCCTTGCGGGGGAAGCTTCTATCCACTTGGTGAAATAGTCTGTTGCAGTTAAGATCCACCTGTGTTGGCCACTTGAAGGAGGATGATTTTCTCCAATGAAGTCCAACCCCCACTGTTGAAAGGGTGTTGAAGCTACTACAGGATTTAGTGGCAGAGATTTGAGTTGTTGCTTTCCTGAGAACCTTTTTCATTTGATGCAAGCTATGACTTCTCTGCAGACATCAAATAATAAGGTGGGCTAGGAGTATCCAGACCTGAGAATTTTGTGGGTTGTGGTCTTCCAGAAATGATGCCCTCCACAAAGGCTGCTATGAAAATCAAACATAACTTTATGGGCTTCCTGTGGGTTCAGACACCTCAGTAACACCCTTAGAGGATATCTCCAGTGCAAGACTTGGTCAATAAGGCAATATCTGACCACCTTGAGCTTTAAATCTCTTGCCTTGCTTTTTCCCATTCCATCAGGAGGCTTCAACTCTTGCAGAAAGTGCAAAATGTCTCTGTACCAGGTGCATTTTTCTAGTGATAAGCCACCCTGAGAGATTTTGTTGGATGACTCAGCTTGTTGATTTCCTGAGCAAGCGTTGATGAATCTAACCCCCAAGGCCTTGCAATTGGATTCATCCAGCAGCTTGGCTAAACCCTGCCCTTTAACCAACTTGGTGGGCTTTATCTCCAGGTCAAACTCAAGGATCTTGGCAATCCATTTACCTCTTCTCCCATCTATGTCAGGTTGTATAAGGATGTCTTTCACAAAGGTTGGAGGAACATATGCAGTCACTTTTGAGTGCAAGACATAGACTCTGAAAGCTTTGAGAGCTTTCACCAAGGCATAGGCCTGCTTCTCCATGATCTCATACCTGATTTATGCATCTCTTAATGCCTTACTGAAGAAGGAAATGGGTTTCTCTCGCCCTTCCTCATTTTTCTGCAATAAGACCGTTGCTACTGTATCAAAAGAAGCAAAATAAAAAATTAGGAAATCCTTGGAATAATCAGGACTGATCAGCACAGGTGCCTCAGTCAATGCCCTTTTTATTTGGACAAAAGATTCCCTGGGTTCAGCAGTCCATTTTTCTTTGTTTCCCTTTCTGAGCATGGTTGTGATGTGTTTCACCAACTCAGCAAAATTTGAGACGAACCTCCTCAGAAAGTTAATCTTCCCTAAAAAAGCTTGAACTTCCTTTTTAGACCTGGGAAGTGACAGGGTATGAATTGCCTCTACCCTACTGGGATCAATTCTCACTCCCTCTACTGATACTATATGGCCTAACAGCTTCCCCTCCTTCATAGAAAACAAAGATTTCTTGGGATTTAAGGAAAGGCCAAACCTTCGGCATTTCAAGAAAACTTTCCTCAATTGATAGTGGTGCTCCTTATCAGACTTGGAGAAGACTGTGATGTCATCCAGATAGATCACCACAAACTGATCTTTCTCCCCGATGAAGGCTATGTCCATGGCTCGCTGAAATGTTTCTCCTACATTCATTAATCCAAAAGGCATTTTGGCATACATGAATGTGCCCCAAGGAGTGGTGAAGGTTGTTTTTTCTCTGTTCTCAGGCATGACTGATATCTAATTATAGCCAAAAAAACCATCAATCATGGATATCCTAGATGCACCAGTTACCCTCTACAATATGTGTTCCATGTTGGGAAAGGGATAGTTGTCTTTCTTTTAGATCCTGTTCAGGTTCCTGAAATCAACATAGAGCCTGGTTTCTCCACTTTTCTTCCTCACCAGGACCAAATTGGCCACCCACTCAGACTATCTCAAGGGGACAATGATTTGGGCATCTAGCAACTTCTTCACTTCTCTCTTCATGATAGGCAATAACATGGGATTTATCTGTCTTAGCTTCTGCCTAAATGGCTTAGCCTCTCCCTTCAGTGGGATCTTATGTTCAATGACAGTTGTGTCATATGTCTTGAGGTCTTCATAGGTCCATGCAAACACATCCACAAATTCTCTTAACAACTTGGTATATTCGGCCCTCTGCTCTTTGGTCAAACTGCTTGACAACTTGACAAACTTAGGCTCCTCCTGTGTGTCAATGTTGCACTCTGTTGTATCAACATCTCCATTTAAAAACCTACCCTTTACTGCCACATCATTTCCATCGAATAGTCTTTCTAAAGGGACTAGTCCCTTGGGAATGTGATTGCTAGGAAAATTAATATTATGGTGATTAGCAATTTTATTTAAAAATATCTCAGGGTGAGGGTGACTTTCGATATCAGGATCCTGATCAATGTGCAGTGCAGAAAATTCATCGACAGACTGAAGAAATATTTTTATTTCAAGATCGTCTTCGAATACCTTCCAATGCTTGATATTTTCTGGGACAGATGGCCTATATATTATCTCAACGTCATATTTGATCTTAGGAGGCAGAGGGATCCTGAACAGACTAGCTGAGACAGCTAAGGAATCGGCCAAAGTATTTTCCTCTCTTGGAATAAAAGAAATGTTGAACGCTGAGAAGAAATTATCAATTAGGTCCCACACCTCATTTTTGTAACTCCTAAGCCGAGGATGCTTAGCCCGATAAGAAATTTTGACTTGCTGGATTATCAACTCAGCATCTTCGAACATTGTTACCTCCTCAATTCCCATTTCTTTTGCAGCCCTTAAACCCAGAAAAAGAGCTTCATATTCTGCCACATTATTGGTAGCTTCAAATTCTAGCTTGTATGATAGGGATATGGTTTCCTAACAAGGCGACACAAAAACCACTCCAGCGCCAGTGCCTTCACTAGAAGAAGCTCCATCAAAGAACATCTTCCAAACAGAGGTGGTTGGAGGAGGTATCTCGTGATTAAATATGGGTTGTTTTCTGATTTGAAAAGGGGCTTCAAGAGTATCAGTGAGCTGCAATAAACTAGACCCCAAATCAGTTTCAAGCGCAAAGATAGGATGATTGGTGGGGTCTGCTTCATCACTAACAATGTAGGCCAGTTGAGCTTCTCTTTACAACCTCCTGTGTTCCCCTCCAAAGACTGGAATGGTGGCATATGTGAGATCCATCTATAATGTGCCTCCAAGTTTTTTAATCCAAGATCTTGACAACAGCATGTCGAACTTGGGGGGAACATCAACTACTACAATGTCCATGACCACACTCTTCATTGGAAGTTGAAATAAAGAGACCACCATGTCTTTTATCACTTCAAGGCATTGCACCCTCCTTGAATCAAAAGAGTATAAATCGTGATAAGCCTTTGTCACTTCTAGCCCCAATTATTCCATGACTATTTTGGGCATAAGGTTGTGGGAAGCTCCTGAATCCATGAGGCAATTATGCAGCACCTTATCATGTATGTTCAGGGATGTGTATAAGGGAGGGGATGAATCATCTTTGTCTTCTACCATGGGACCTAGGATAACTTCTGGATTTTCATATTGAAGATTTACTGAGTCTGTGGAGGGCTCGGGGGACTCGGATTGTAGCAGTTTGGAGAGGGACCTTTTGAAATCGTCATTTTTAACTAGTTCTGAGAGGGGTACATGAATTCTAATCTTTTGAATTTCATTCTCAAAACTAAAGGAGGAAAGAGGCTTAGGAGCTTCCCTTACCTCAGAGACAGGTTCTTTGGTTGTTGGTGAAGTATTCTGAGTTTTCTTTTCTTTAATAGTGATTGTTGCAAGTCTAGCAGGTTTTTCCGCTATGAGGGGCTGATCTTGGCTATCAAATCTTCCTTCTTTCTTCTTTGACCTGAGATGATATCTGTTAGGAGTGTTGTTGGCCTTTTCCCCTTTACTCCACTCAATGATTTGAATGTTCATAAGGGATCCTTCATATGCAGATTGAGTCAAATGGGGAAAAGGGGAAGTGTCTTCAATACAGTGAATTTTTGGGTCGAGCTCATCTATCTCTTCTCCTTCCTCATGAGAAACTAGGCTATCTTGGAGAGGGGTTTTAATCCTATGATAATATCTGTCTTTGCTCCTTTGTTCCCTTGGCAAAGCCTGTGGCACATTGTTGCTAGGCCTCCTGAAGCCTCTTTTATCAGTATTTTTGGGATTTATGTACATGGGCTTCCCTTCTAACTCCCACCTTTCCATTCTAGCTGAAAGTGACTTTAGCACTTTAGTTACCTCATCCGTCTGAAGGGGAAGGGGAGAGGAATTATATGGGGAGGCTTCGGGTCTCTTCCTGGATATGTCTCTATCAGCCTTATTCCTGAGTTAGTCAACAGCCAATATGTTAGATTCTACTTCCACGGTTGCATCCTGCATGTGAGCCAGAGTAGTTGCTCTCCTTTCTCTCAACAAGAGGTAGAAATCGGGATCAAAAGCGCTAGCATAAGTGATTTTAGCAAAGGCTTCTGAGGGATTTATTTCAGCGGGGATCTTATTGTACATTTTATTAATCTCTTGGAGAAATGAGAGACAGACTCTCCTTCCCTTCTCTTCAAAGACCTGAACTCTTTCATGTAATACATGAAGTCTTTTTTGTCTCCCCACTGTCTCAAAAAGGCATTATCCAAAGCCTCAATCCCATCGATAGATCCCGGAAGTAGGGCCCTAAACCACTTTCTAGCCTCGCCTTCAAGGCTATGGACGAAAATCCTCATCCATACGTCTGCATGCATGATAATATGATCATCTGTAAAACTGTAAAAGGCTTCAAGGTGTTCTTCTGCAGCTATGTCCCCTTCGCCTGTAAACTTGGGTAGCTGCTTAAGGTAGCCATCTGTTGGAAGGGCATTGAGAGGCTGAGGTAACAAAAGGGGAGCATACCTAGCAGTTATTATAGCCTCCATTCTGGTCATGGGGGGATTTGCTCCTGCCATAGGAATATTAGGTGGAGGAGAACTCGGAGGAGAAGAATCTCGAATAAGGGATACTGGAAATGAGCTTCCAAGTGGAAGGGGGAATAATGGGGGATTCAGAGAGAAGGCTAAGGGGCTTGAGTCAGTAGATTCTTCTCTCTGTGCAATAGCAGCAACAGTAATAAGAGGAGGAGTGTTTCAGGATAAATCCGTGAGTGCGGACATAAACCGATCTCCCTAGATCCACATGGATCTAGAACAAAACAGGACAGAATAGGACGCTTTCCTTAAGTTTTAAATATTGAATTTACTAAGAGGTAAGAATCATGGACATACCTTATGATCGCTTCCTATAGTATTTGTTGCTCCCGCTTCGCTCCAGTGCTCTTGTGCAGTCAATATCAAAAAAACACAAACCAACCAAAATGATAGCGATAGCATAAAATCAATATAAACCTATGTATGTGATCAAGGAATCATACAATAAAACACAAACAAGCTTTATAGGAAAGAATCATATTACTGTATCATATTAAATGTGAAAGAGAGATTACAACCATTTCCTTGATGTCGTAAGGCCCCTTCCAACTATCCTTCGTTCCCCACACACTTCTTGCTCCAAGGATTCTGAGACCATAGATCTGATAGCTACTTACAATCTATCTTGACAAAGCAAATCTCAAAGCCACTCTAACCAAGCTAATAATTCCAAGCCAACCAAAAGCTAACCCAAGCTCAAGCTCATCCAAGCTAACTTTCTCCATGAGAATTCCTCTCCTTTTATAAGTTGAAGAAGA